>JAHNEJ010001891.1:0-230801 GCA_022559845.1 Amorphophallus konjac | reverse complement strand
ATATCCCTGCACTTTCCCCTCCCCATGATGTCCCACACGCCTACAACTCCCTCTGCAAACCTCTGCCAACATCAAGTCCCTCACCCGCAGCCCACCCCCACCCATCTTCTGACCCTAGCCTAGCCAGGAGAAGCTTTTGGATGTTGCTGCTGATGATTTTTGGAGAACAAGATGGGTATATACTCGGATACAGCATCAGATAGCATTCATCTATAATGGTCAGGTTAACTTTATTGTGAGAAGCCTCAAACAAGATCCATCTTCCATCAGGTTACTTTGTGCATTTGAAGGGAAGTATTTGGTTGAGGAGACAACTCAAGTTCTTGTTGATAGCAGTGACACTTCAAATGGACATGATGGGGTCCAGTGTCTCAGTTGCTCTTGTTTCATCCCCAATGCAACTGGAAGAGGATTTATTGAGGTTAATGACCATGGTCTTGGCAACACTTTCTATACATTTATTGTGGCTGAAGAAGATGTATCTTCTGAGATACGCATGCTAGAGTGTATAATCAATGGGGTCTCTTCTGATGGTAACTGTCATGGGATGGTTACTGGAATGAAGCACAAGACACAAGCATTGGACTTTAATGGGATGGCTTCTTTGTAGGAGTCATTTACGGTTTAGGTCTTGAAATCTGAATTCTGATGGAAGCATCTTTCCTCTGACAAGATTTAGATGGCAGCTGGAATTTTCCATGGATAATGATTGGTGTGCTGTAGCCAAGAAACTTTTGGATGACCTATTTGGTGACGTTGTGGATTTATGTGGACATCCTGTTGAGGTTGCATTATCAGATATGGCTCTGCTTCACAATGCTTTTCAGAAAGGCCAAAGACGTATGGTGGAATTCCTACTGAGATATGTGCCTGCTGATGATTTGAAGGGCTCAGTTTCACAAAGTACACGGGAGAAATACGCAGGCATTTTGTTCAAGCCCGACATGCTTGAAAAAAAATGGGAGAAAAATGAAAAGAAAAGAAAATCTCAGACTTGGAGGTTCGTCTCACATCAATCCGACATGGCTTCGCCGTCACCTTGAAAACACGCCCCCATCGCACAGGAAATTTGGGCAGGTTTATATAGAAAGGTGGTAAAACCCCCAACTTTCTCCCATGATTCCAGAAGATAGAGTCCACCAAATCTCGAGATCTCTAGATCAATCTCGAGATAATTGATAGGATAAGAGCTAGTAACAAATAGGACTCTTTTTGGTGGAAGGATTTGGAAGATAGAGTCCATGGAAGGTGGCCCCGGAGCCTAATCTAGAAGAGTTTGTGTGACGCAAAAATGCATAAAACATGATATTGCGGCCAAGATTCCAGAAGATATAGTCAATTAAAAATCATACTCCATATACCAAATTCAAGATAATACAAAGGGGAAGACACAGCAACAAACGGGGCTCAATTTCGTGGAGTATTCTAGAAGATAGAGCCCTAACAAGGAGGCCCCGTTGCATAGGTTCGGCCTTAGAATCTGGCGGTGAAGAAGATGGAGTTCAGAAACTTTTGGACTCTTTGGGGTATAAATGGTCGCACGATAGACCGTTCAACGAATAGGGCGGTCTAGAGGTAGACCGCTCAATGAACCAGGGGGCAATCGGGAGACTTTTGGCACAAAAATTTGATAAACGGTCATATACAGACCATTTTTTGACATAAGCGGTCTCAAGAAGACTATTTTTTGACATTTAAAAAATAATAAAAATAAAATAAAAAATAAAAAAATTAGAAAAGTTACTGTTCACATGGTCAACTGTTGACCGTTTATCATGTTAAGCAGTCCACATTAGACCGTATGAATAGTAACGGTCAACAGTTGACCGTTTATCAAGGTTTGGCTGCCAAGCTCGCGCGACTTTAGAAATCCGTAAATATCCTGAAACCGGTGCAGAACTAGAAAATGTGGTAGAAGAAGAAATTGTAGATAACTGAAAAATGAACAACTTGTATGAAGAGAGTAAGATTAAAATATGATCAGAAGAGAGAGAAAATTGGGTGAGAACAGAGAAAAATATTGAGGCTTGAAAACAGTGGAGAATAGGATAATGGCGTAGAAGAAGAAAATGTAGGGCTTTAAAAATGGAACAACTTTAGTGAAGGACACTTAATAAATAGAGAAGATGAAGGGGATGAAAAAGGATAATTTTTCAAGACTACGCAGTGAAAGGGGCCGCATTCCTGAGGGAAGTCGACCTAAATGGGCCGTAAGTCGACTTGGAAGGCTGGAAGGTAAAAAATAGGCTCCAGGGCTCTAAGAAATAATGATCTCCAATGTTCAAAGGGAATGGAACAATGAAATGGGCTCGAAATCCATCCAAGGAACGCTCCAAAATAACGGTTAATTCGGGACACCAAAATTGATGAATAAGAGAAGTAACACAACTTGTAGGCTAAAAATGGGTGTCAACAGAGACGTCCCCTCATATATGAATTCTAGTTTAACCCACATCTCCTTAGCAGTGGAACAAGAGGTAATTCTGGAGAATTCCATGGGATGAAGAGCACACTACATGGCGTTTACAACGCTCTAATTAAGGGTGGACTTATGAATCTACTCCCTAGTCCAGACTTCTTCGTCGTCAGGTAATTCAAGGGGACCCTTGCTGACTACCTTCCATATCTCATAGGCATTCGCCCTAAGGAAGACTTGCATGTGACTCTTCCAGTAAGCATAATTCGAGCCATCAAAGAATGGTGGCTTGCTGGTAGAGTGACCCTCAGCAGTTAACCCTCTAACATCCATTGCTAAGCTCTCCGGGATGTAAAGCCCTGAGGGAGATTTAGGCTCTGATACCAATTATTGATTTGGATGACTGACAGATCTAGACGGGGGGTGAATGGATCAACCCCAAACTTTCACAAACTATAGCAGTTGAAAAACTAATGCGCAATAAAATGAACTGCTAAAGTTGAAACTGCCACAAGTAATGAAACAGGTAAAATAAAGTTTGATTATCACCAGCAGATAGGAGCAAGATGATCAGTTGCTTCAGTATAGTACTAGGCGGAGGTTGGATCTAAGAACTCCTCACGCAAGGTTCAGTGTTCTGATTGAGCCTTTTGATATACCATTGAAGGACTAATCTAATTAGAGATAAAGAATTATCAGAAATTCAGAGATCTATTCAAAGCATTCAATGAGCAGAAGTATGAATGAGAAGTAGACGCATATGCAAGAACAGACGCACTGCGAAGATGTTTTTAAGGTGATTCAATCTCAATATAGAGATCTACATCCACCCCTTACTTAATCTTTTAAGGCTTCTGCTGACTCACAGCTTGTAAACTGCTGATCCACAGCTTTGGGGAATCGATCCCTACAATCTGCTGTTCCACAGCTTTGGAGAATAACTCCCAGCCCGCTAAGCCTTACAGCTTTCTCTGCTGAGCCTCACAGCTTGCTATCCGAGGAATCCACCTTGCCTGTTGAGCTTCACAACTTGCTCTGCTAATACACATCTTACAAGAGATTTTAAAAGAAAATCAATGCAACAAAGAGAATATGAACAAGAACGAAAATGTAGCTCTTTAATTTAGCAATTTGACTCTGGATCTGTTCCAGAAGTCAGTACAGAAATATTTCACTCAATCTCTCTTCTCTCCCAGATCACCTCTACGACACTCTGTTCTCTTTTCAGCAACTCCATCTTTGAAATCTTCTGCTCTTCTCAATCTTCTTCTCTCAGCTTCTATTCTCTGTCGAGGACTCTCTCAGATCTCTATTATCTCCTTCTTTCTGCCTCTCTCTCTGTCTTTTTCTGATTATCATCCTTGTACTCTCTATGTCTCTATTTATAGCCTCACGAATGCGTGGGAACCACGTTCTTGCCTAAAGAAATTCAAGCAGGTACGTTGCTGGATGACCACGTGTGAGAATATAAAGTTGAGCTATCCACGTGTCTGAATCTCCAGGCACGGCTCCTTCTTGGATCATGTGCCTCTTTAAGTTGAGCCTCAAAACATGTGACTTTGATCTGAACTTAAGGTGTTTAAGTTCCTGTTAAATGGATGAAAGGCATTTAGTCAAATTGATTATAATCATGAGTAATAGTCAATATGCTCTGACTTATAAAAAATATGATCATGGTATAAGTCAGACAACGACGCATTAATACATGTTAGGTAAGTGTAGTAGATGCATCAGTCTGTTTGAGCAAAGTTGTGCATGTGTACCGACGTGAATATCCAGTTCGTACATATGCTCAGACTCTAAATGAACCATTGAAAGAAGTGCACCAACCTTATTTAGCATACGACAAAATGTGCACCGACCTTGTTTTGCACAAGGTATAATGTGCACCAACCTTATTTTACACAATACATAATGTGCACCGTCCTTGTTTAGCATAAGGCATAATGTGCACCGACCATGCCTAGTGTGCTCTGACTTGATGCATGCATTTGCATTGACTGAAGTAAGGTGCTCTGACCTTATTATGCAGACTTGACCAAATGCTTCGACCTTTATTGATGAACAGTAATGTGCACAGGTTTGTGTGAGTGACTAAGGCAGATGTGCATCGACCTTAGTATGCGCTACAGTCAATGTGCACCGACCTGCCTCTGCTGAGAAACACAACATGCATCGACCTAAGTATGTGCTACAGTGAATGTGCACCGACCTAATGTATGAAATATTAAATGTCCGCCGACCTATTGTAGCAATAGACATGATAGCTCATCATCAAAATTATGAACATAATGCATTATTACCATTATTAAAATTTAGCACAGTATAAATAATTGTCACCATCAAAACATATTAAATTCAGAGAATCATAAATCAGAGAAGACAAACATTCTTCCCCACAAACTCCCCTCAACAAAATTAATTTATAAAAAGAAAATATAAAAAAATAAAATAACAAAAAGTGGAATGAATAAATGAATAAAATTAAAGTAAACATATGCATTTATGCTTTGGAGATCCAAATGAAAAATATTTATGATCAAAAGAAAAGAAAACACAAGACAAGAAAAGAGAGGGGAGAGAGAAAAAAAGAGATGAACTTATTAAAAAAATAAAAAAATAATAATAAATGTGTGGTGCCGTTCCGGCATAGCGTGCTCCGGATCATTACACCTCATTGGGTGCCATGATACGGCCCACCCCCCTTCTTTTCTTAAAAAAAAGAGAGATAGAGAGACTGAGCGTGGGTGTGCACCGGATCATGGCACCCACTGGATGCCATGATCCGGTACACCCCCGATCCCTTCTTAAAAATAAAAAAAAAGAAAATAGCTTTTTTCGATGGCCCTCTCTTATATATGTATATATAGTAAAAAACCACAAACAACACAAACCAAAAGAACACAACCAAAGTGAATCGGCGGTTTCACACTTGCATTGTTCCTCCTTTCATTTTAACCTTTTTTGTTATCTATTTTTGTTAATATATTTTGTTTGCTACTCACCTTCTACACCAATCATTTTACCGAGTGCCCGTTTGGTCTCTGATCGCCGTCCCGTTTGTCCCATGGGGTAGAGCCCATGATCCCCTACGTCCTGTCCAAAACAGAGATCCTCCAGAACGTCGAACGACCCGATATCGGCAAAAAAGGGTGCGTTAATGAATATTGATCTTAGCTATTCATTTGGGCCCATTAAGAGTTGAATTTCGTTAATTTCACAGCTGTTGCGATTCCACACATCGGAACTAGCTCTTTTCACCACTCACGTGACCCTCGACTACCAGGCTTCACTCTGTGTCGTACTGCCCCAGTCGAAACCCCTGCATCAGCCCTTTTACGGTCGTTTAGTCTGATCGGGTCTATTGAATGATTAATAAAGTTAATACAAACAAGGTCTATTGCAAGCATAGTTGGGCCCGTGGGTTTGCCCTGCCATGGCCATGACTTGATCTCACTTTGGGGCCAATAACCCTTTGGGGTGAACCCACTCCTACTAGGTTTCATCCTCTTTCTCAATATTAAATTACACCAAATCATAGGCGAACATATGTCCAAAGGATTACCCATGGCGTTGCAGCGTTGTCGGCATAAATCAATCCCGAACCTGTGTCCAAACGAGTTTTCCGCAACGCTTGTAGTCCTAGACTAAATGGCCCGGGGCTATGCTGGTTCACCTTTGAACCTGCATGTGTATCCCACGATGTTAATGACGATTCAAAATATTTGTGCAGACTTGATCGAATTGCCCCTCGGGTAATTTAAACCTCATAATATGCTAGTCCTCGGCAGTGCTACACTCGATATGGGCTCGGGTGCTATTGCTTCATGCACACGAGGATGATTAAGGGGCCGTCTCATACTTATGTAGACGAGCACCCACTACATCCCCACCGACATACTTCAGGACTGGGGGGAATGTTGTCGAAATTCTGATTCATCATCGCTCAAGTGGCAAGACAAATAAAGGGGATATAAATGATACCTATTGCAAGTCGAATTTGGACCCCCGAGATTGTCCCGTCAAATCTTACGTTACTCGAGGCCAACAACCTTCTGGAGCTCTGTCCCGCTTTCTCGCCACCAAACATTAAATTATGCCGTCTCTCCGGTAAACATTTCTTCGGAGGATGATTCACGACATCATCATGCTTTCAACCCGAAGCGATCTTCGAATAATAAAAATAAATAATAATAATTACACTAATACAACAAATAATGAATAAGTGAGTCGGTCTGAGCATCCCTGTCATGGGCATAGGGTGTCTGACTGCACTTAATTTTTTGGATATTTCTTTTCTTTGAATAAATTCAAATTCAGGCTATAGGGCCCTTCTTCCTGGCGACTAATAAGGGTTTTCTTCCTTTTGGAGAGATATAATTAACGTCGTGACCTTTATGGCACGGCGGATTTCGGTCCCGACCCGCTACCCACTATCGTGTGATCAATCAGATGGCGCACACTAACGGCTCCATGCCACTTTGATCTTTGGAGTCTGAATAAACTGTCACCTCGTTACTAGCATGCCTACACACTAATAAACGATATAAAAGAAGTAAATAAACAAATAAACATCAAAAGATTAAATTTTAAGAGTGCGTCAACAGCGCCAGGTTAGAAGTTTCAAAGGATATCAGATTGCTCTGACTTAGACGAAAGGTCTAGGTCATACCTCTCGGGTAATACCGGAAGGCCATGGGCACCGAGTTAATTGTATCATTGGTACTGGGATTGCACCGATGCAAGGACATCGGGCTTCTCTGACTTAGACAGAAGGTCTACGTCATACCCCTCGGCTTAGACCAGAAAGGCCATGGACGCCGAGTAAATGGTATCATCGGTACCGGGATTGTACCAATGCAAGGGGATCGGATATCTCTAACTTAGACAGAAGGTCTATGTCATACCCCTTGGCTAAGACCGAAAAGGCCATGGGCGCTGAGTTAATGGTATCATTGGTACTGGGATTGTACCAATGCAAGGAGATCATGTTTCTCTGACTTAGATGAAAGGTCTAGGTCATACCCCTCGGCAAAGACTAAAAAGGCCATGGGCGTCGTGTTAATGGTATCATTGGTACTGGGATTGTACCAACGCAAGGAGATCGGATTTCTCTGACTTAGATGGAAGGTCTAGGTCATACCCCTCGGCTAAGACCAAAAAGGCCATGGATGCCGAGTAAAGGATGGGTAAATATCTGTCGGCCTAGAACCCCGATGGTTGAATATATGTCGGCCCAAAAGCTGATGGTTGAAAATCTGTCGGCCTGGAAGCCGATGGTTGAATATCTATCATCTGGGAAGCCGATGGTCAAATATCTGTCGGTTGGGACGCCAATGGTTGAATATCTGTCGGCTGGAATGTTGACGGTTGAATATTTGTCGGCTGGGATGCTGACGGTTGAATATTTGTCGGCTGGGATGCCAATGTTTGAATATCTATCGGCCTTAACACCGATGGTTTAATATTTATCGGCCCAGAAGCCAATGGTTGAATATCTATTAGCTTGGAAGCCGATAGTTGAATATCTGTCGGGCTGGGATGCCGATGGTTGAATATCTGTCAGCTTGAACGCCGATGGTTGAATATATGTCGACTCCGAAGATGATGGTTGAATATCTGTCAGCTTGAACGCCGATGGTTGAATAGCTGTCGGCTGGAACGCCGATGGCTGAATATTTGTCAGCCCGGAAGCTGATGGTTAAATATCTATCGGCTGGAACACCGATGGTTGAATATCTATCGGCTGGAACACCGATGGTTGAATATCTTCTTCTTCTCTTTCTTTTTGTCGACCATCATTTTCGTCATCTTTTCATTTTCTTCATCATTTTTATCATCATGCTCATTGTCATTATCTGGATCATTGCACTGATGGCCCTTTCCAATCGGGCTTCAAGCTTTGGTTCTTTGCCAGGTTCTTCTTCCAGGTTGGTGGACTTCCTGGTGCAGATTCATCCGCAGTGCGGGTTGCCCTACCCGGTGGGACCAAAGTCAGTGTATGCATATGGTAACTCGTTACAAGAGTTCTGAAATTCAAGTTTGTTCATTATTGGATATCAGTTTTAGCTGATCGTCGAACTGAGGAAGCGGTGGATGGTATAATTTCAAGTGTTTCCCATTGAGGGGTGGAAATTGGACTTCCCCTCGGTGGTTGATAATGATATAGGCTCCGCCTTCATAAACTTTCTAGACCACATAAGTCCTACCAGTTTTTATTTAATTTGCCTTTGGGATTGGCCGCCATGACTTCTTTTGTTTTGACCATGACTAGGTCTCCTTTCTTGAATTCGTGCCCTTTGACGAGCTTGTTAAAGGCGTGGGCCATATGGGCCTAGTAGACCTATATATTCTATTGGAGCTTAAGCCGTTGTCGTTCCAAATTAGAGAGCTCCTCCAATCTTCTTTCTATATTTGATTTGCCATCCTTGACCAGTTCGTGTTGGATCACGACTCGTAGCGAGGGTATCTCCAGCTCTATCGGGACGACTGCTTCTGAGCCGTACACCAGTGAGAACGTTGAGCAACCCGTTGGGGTCTTGTACATAGTGTGATATGCCCACAGTGCCTCGTACATCTTGCCTTCCCAACCCTTCTTATTAAAGTTGACCGCCTTGGCAAGAAGTGTGCAGAGGATTTTATTGAAGGCTTCAGCTAACCCATTTGCTTGTGGGTTGTACGGAGTGGATGTCTTCAAATCAATCTTAAACTTATCGGCCAGTTTGTAGACCTTCTGATTCTGAAAGTGGCTTCCCTTATCAGAGAAGATTCGATCGGGCACGCCGAATCAAAATGTAATGTTTCGACGGATGAATCTGACCACTATTTCTCCTGACACTTCTCTTAGAGCCACAACCTCCGCTCATCCGAGAAGTAATCTGTTGCTACCAAAATATATCCGCATCCTGATGAACATGAGGGTAATGGGCCTACAAAATCGGTGACCCATTGAGCAAAATGTCAGCTAGGCGTCGTTGGGTGTAGTTGTATCGGGGGTCTTCTCTGGACCGTAGCATGCTCCTAGCATTTATGACATGACTTGGCATATTTGTAGCAGTCATTGAACATAGTTGGCCAGTAGTATCCCAGCTTCTTGATTTCAATTTTCTTTTTCGGCCTGGCTTGATGGGCACCAGCTGATCCGGCATGAACTTCCTTCATGACCATCCAAGCCTCCTCCATGGATAAACATCTGAGGAGTACCTTTCTTCTGGCATCTGCAACAATCCAGAATAGGGTTCCGTTCCTGACTTCATAAGAGTCTTTCATTCTGATCAATCTAATCTTCTCTTCCCTTTGCTTGGGCAATTACTGGTGTTCAAACTATTTCATCAGGGGCTCTCTCCAGTCAGGTGAGCCAACCACTTCTGCTGTTGCAGCTTCATATTCTTCTTCTCCTGGCTCCTCTATCATGCTGGGAACCCGGAGCTTGTTTATTACTGTTATATTGAGGGATTTATCTGGCGAGACTGCCAGCGACCTTGCTAGCTTTGCTAGTGCATCTGCCTGAGCATTTTGGCTTCAGCCGACATGGCTTATCTCGATAAAATAGAATCGCCCCATGAGCTGTTTTGCGTTGGCGCAATAAGGGAGTAACTTGGGTTTTCGGACATCAAACTCCCCATGTATCTGTTTGACAATTAGCATTGAATTACCAAACACTTGCAGCATTCGAATTTTCATATGGAGAGTAATCTTAAGACCAATGATCATGGCTTCATATTCCGCTTCGTTGTTTGCGCAAGACTTGTTGATCGAGCATGACGTATGTACCACTTCTCCCTCTGGGGACTTGAGGACAACACCTGCTCCGGCTCTTATCCTCGTATGCCCTGATCGAGATGTTTCTGTTATGGAAGCCCCGTCAAAGTACAACTGTCATATGACTTGGTGGACCTGATTCACTTCCAATGTTTTATCTTCCGGGAGCTCTATAATTAGAAGAGAATTTTTAGGCACTAGGTGTGCTTCAAAGAAATCTACAATGGCCTGGCCCTTAACGGTCTTTTGCGGCACATATGTGATATCAAATTCCATCAGAATGACGACCTATTTACCCAGTCATCCTATCAATGCCGGCTAGGAAAGTATGTACTAAATCGGATCAGCCCTTGATATCAGCTATATTTCATGTGATAGCATGTAGTACCTCATCTTTTTGACTACAAATGTAATGATCCAAGATCCGGATATCGAGAATAACCCGATACCATTCAAATTCTGGCCCGTTGCCATCGAGCCGGAGGGCTCGGAAGGGCTAAAAGTTGTGTAATGGGGGTACAAGGAAATATGAAATAAAGCAGAAACAACAAAAATAATAATAATTAAATAAAGTAACTACAGAGTCTAGTCCAAATAAAGTACAGTCTACAGGAAAAGAAACGTACTCTAATGCTGAGTGAACACTCGACCCGGCGAGCTGGCAACTACGAACCCATGTGCTGCACCCTCGAACCTCAAGGAGGAACCGCTACACCTAAAAAGTAAGGGTGAGCCTCCTATCACTGGCTCAGTAGGGTTCCCGCGGAATCCCAATCGTAAACAACGGCGATAATGGAAAGCAACAACAGCAATAGTAGTAGTAATGGCAACAACGATGACAAAAGGAACAGCCGTAAGAACCCTTGATGTGGGACAGGATGTGACTCAACACTGATTTGATGCGAACCTGAGACTCTAGGCAAGCTCGCGACTCGTCCCTAGCAAGAGAAGCGTGTGGATCTGCACGGTTGAGAAACCGACAATGAGTCAGGGTGATCAACACTCCTTCATGCTCGGATCGGGTCACGGGATGGGTCACACTCTCACTCTCATAGCAGTCATAAAAATTTATCGAGCTAGATATCGTATCACTCACTAGCAGTGGCAAATAAACACATACGAAGTAAGCAAATGTCGAGGGAGATAGAGGCAATACCTCCATGCTCCGGGTGTGGGGAAGACGATCCCGGCCAAGACCCGTACTCCCGGTATAAACAATTATCAATAAATAGAAATATTTTACCCACTCCACGTAGGGAGGTAATAGGTAACACGTGAGACCTGGGAATATCGAGCTCGGGTTGACGGGCAGCGTTTCTGGCAGCTTCGACGATGACAACACGTTGCTACTCGGTACTGGCCAGACAGCGCGTGTTGGCGATCTGGAGGATCACGCTTCGGTCGGAGGGCCGATCGGACTGGGAGTGGTACCGTTGCGAAGAGGACTCCTAGAGGGACAATCCCTTGGATGGGATTGTGCTGGATCACCTTGTGGAAGGTGAGCCGGTCCGATTGTTGGTCGTTGTTGCTTGCTCTCCCGAACCTGTTCTGTAGATTCAGAACTGCGTGACCCGACGAGAATAAATGCTGCAATCAGATATGATGTCGGATCGACGAGAAATTAGCGCAGTTGCGAAGCCCTTTTGCAAATCTATGAACACCTGGTGTTACAGGAATTTTCCTATTTCTATATTTTCTGTGGTGGAATTTAGAACTGGCGGACTCACTGACTCAGAATAGACTGGGCAGGTTGGGATCTGCCTGATAACGAGGTTTGACCGAGGCACAAACGGTGGATCTGGGACTTGGAAATTTTATGTGTGAGAGAGGGGAAAGTGAGGGTCACGTACATTTTTTTTTGTAATTTTTGGAGGTGGTTTGAAGGGTGAAAAGGATTTTATGGCAGGGCTGGTCGGATCTGGACTGCAGGGAGACAGAACAGAATCCAGTTTTAGCAGAGATTTTTAAGAGGGGTAAACAAACTCCTAAAATCGTAAAAAACCTTTAGGAGAGGGGATTTGGTGGACCGAAATCCCAGTCTAAATTTCAGATCGATCTGAAATTGTTAAGGGGATGAAAAGCAAGAAATGGTGGGCTACTGGATGGTGAATCTGGACAGGGACAGATTGTGTAGATCCTGGAGATTTCGGTGGAACGGGAAGCAAACGAAGGTGGATCGACGTGGGAATTTTTATGGAGAGGGGGAACTACGTGGGGAACTCACCCTAAAATTTTCAGATCGATTAGATGGGCGGATTTGGCCGGATAATTTGGGCTCCGGGCTCCTGTCCAGTAGGGAACAGATCGGAGATGGCGAGGCGGTGGTGGTGCGATGGCGGCTCGATGGTGGCGGTGGCGGCACGACTCAGCTTCTCACCCAGAAGAGGATCTGAAAAGGAGGCTTCACACCTCAGAGGGGGCTGCCTTATCAGCTGAGAGGGATGGGAGATTAGATAGGAACGGGCGCCCAAGGCACAATCTCCAACAATTTTCTGATTTCTTTGCATTAATCTATTAAAATAACAAATACAAAAGTTTTAAATGAAAGCCCTAACAAAATGACCATTCCTACCCTCAGAACTAGGGTTAGGGAGGGATACTTAGGGGATAGAAAATTCTCATTTCCTCTCCTTGGTAAAACTAAGATAAAACAAAATTACAAAAGGGGTAAAGGGGGGTGTGCCCTCCTCTTTAATGAAGCAAAATTGAAATTATCTTCTACTTGGTCCAAGTCCACCTTAGACCATGGACCAGCTCCCATGGGCCCTAGAAGGTAGGAGGCCCAATGAGAGAGAGGGTGTGGGCCCCGCTGGGCTTACGTGGCCTTTTTACAAAGAAACCCACTAATTCCTAATGACAAACCCATTGGCTTATAATTACCTTACAATTGAAAACCCAATTGACTCAAGGATAAAAATGTAAACAAAATGTTAGATGTCTTGCTATGATGTCCCCATCAAATCTCGATAGCCGCTGGAACCACGGCTCTACAACTACTCCTATCGGAATGGAAACTAACACCCCAATTTCACAGTCGGGGGACCACTAGACTAGCGGGAAAACCCTGGCTACGCTGCCAGGAGAAGCATCATGACACCTCTGTCGCGGGGACCCGTCCTCGCTGATTAAGGCCCAGCCCAAGACCACGCGGTCTGGGGACACGGTCACGACCTCACTGTCGTGAACCCTACGCCGTCTAGGGGAAACCCTCGGTAACGTTTACCGGCAACCCTAGACCTCTACATCGGGAAAACACCAGGAAACTACATGTAAAACCACGTCTCGCAGACGAGAAACGAAAACTCGAGTCACGAGAGTCTCTTCACGTGATGGGAGCACGACTCACTAGAAGTAAGGCCGGATGCGTCCACTGACAACTTAGTCTGTGCCTCAGGTGTCTCCTTCACCCCAGGCGAAAATTGCGACACCGTACTAGTAACCACGAAAGAAGGGCCTAGTCGGGGTCGTGCTCGTTAGCATGCATCCGCAGTCCCCGACCATGTGTGCACACACTGACTGACTGCAGTACGTCGGGCCCTCCGGATGGTTTTCCTCACGGCCTGGACTCGAGCCGCTACAAGGGAGGCTCTGCAGCAACTAGCCTAAAAATCGTCTCTCCTGGGTCTAGCTCTCCACCTACTCCCTAGTGGGTAGGCACACGCATGCCCAGACAAGCTACGACTAGTGGGGGGTCACTAAACGTGAACACAGAAGGCCACGCATGCACCCATTGTGAGTAACACAGAGTAGCAGGTGGCTCAGGGCCACCAGACTATAGACAGGCAACTAAACCTACTAAATCCAACGGCCCTTGAGTCACAAGACTCAGGTCAAGGCCATCGCACAGGACAGCTCCATGCTGTCAATCTGGCCTATGCCTAGGTTAGAAAGCACGATCGAATATAGCTTTTAAGGCGGCACATAACTACCGAGCTTAATCCCTTTCCAAAGGGAAACTAAGAAACCTCCAGCCGCAGGCTGGGTCATTGCACCTACAGTTCATAGGCGATATGCATGGCCCACATGGAAACCGCTTTACAACAAAGTCAACGACGTGCGGGAATAGCCCTCCGCACTTACACCAATCCATGGTGACTCGATCAAGCATAACATAAAAGCCTAGAATACGTGGGGTCACCTAGACCTTCAAAACCCATCGACATGCTAATCGAGGTAACATGGTATCTCAAGACACCCAAAAATATGGTCACGGTACCCACGGGGTGTCCGGGACATCCACGGGACCAAAGGTCAATAATTGGGTCACAACCGAGTTGACCTGGGCCTAAAATGGTTTAAATAGGGCAGAACGGTCGACCAAGGCCCTTGGGTCGGTCGACCAAAGCTTCCCGCGCTGCTCTTTCGACCGGACCAAGCCTGTTGGTCGATCGCCCAGCAGGGTCGTCGACGCTGCGCGGGCTGTGTCGACCTCCCCAACAGGGGTCGATCGACCGACCCTCTGGGTTCGGTCGATCGAACCCTGCTGGGTTCAGCCCCGCATGTTGTGCCATTCGGTCGACCGTCCTGAACCAGTCAGTCGATCGAAAACGGCAGTGACCCCGTCCGAACCCACCCTAGGGGCTTAGTTTCCACGCCCACTCGATCCCAATCGAGGGGGAAAACAACGGGGACCATTTCTCGGTGTAGATCCTATTTAAAATCCACTTCAAAAAAATAAAAAGAATAAGAATAAACATGCTAATGAAGAATGTGGGAAAAAGAGAAGTAGGAGCATACGTGGGATGCTAATACGAGGGTGATCGCTAGAGACGCGAGGGCCTCAAATGATATAATAATAAATAAGGAGGGATCGCGGATAAATACCTTAAAGTGTGGGGAGATGTGAGTGTCGCCTTCTCTTCCTATCGGCCGGCCGATGAAGAGAGTTCCTTGAGATTACCCTTGTAAAAAAAGATAGACAACAACCAACAAAAGAGTATGGATTAGCAAACCAAGATGTGTAGCATCAAATTCAAGTGAAATATATGGCGTGAAAATATGGAGATGAACACACATGTTGGTTTGTTGCCCCTTAAACCCCTATGCAAAGGGTGGGAATGAAATATGATGATGTGAATATAAGTGATGTGCAAGTGTTGCACAAAGGAGTTCTCAATGTGGTTGAGATGGGGAGAAGCAATAACAGTAGATATGATAATGCATGCATGTGGAACTAGTTGTACGCAGTTAAACAAAAAAGGAACAGCAGAGAAAGAATTGAGGAGGAGCTTGTAAGGTTTTTCTCCAGCGAAGGCTTTGGATCAACGTTCGGGAAGAGGACTCCAACGAGATGAAGCAATAGACGTTGGGAGCCCTTCCTCCTTAAGCCTGCGATCGGGCAGCACCTCCCCTCTGTGATGAAGATCATCCTCTCCAACAGGGGAGACGAAGGGTTTATTTATAGGGAGATTAATCCAGGATAAAATAGGATAACTGATTTTGGTATGAGATAAACATGGCAAGAAGAATCCTCCCATCCCTGGAAAGCCACAACAACCCTTCCCTAGTTGAAAAGGACTCCAAAACGAGGAAAGAAGGTGCTGCGGGCGATTTTGGAAACCTTAATGAAATGGCGTCAGACCCTATGGTCGCCCATTAAATGGGCGTCCATTACCTTGGACGTTCATTGGCATTAAAATATGGAAAGTTTAAAATCTTCCAAAATTGGAAAAGAATTGGTGTCCAGGGTACTGGACGCTCATTAAAGAATGGGCGACCTCCAAAACAGACGTAGATTCAAAAATAATCCGATTCCGGTGGAAAATGTGACAGAAAGAATTCGTGTCATGGGTTCTGGACGCCCATTTAAGAATGGGCATCGTCCAAGGGCGACACGAATTAAAAATCACTCAAACTCATCCATTAAAGATATTAAAAAAGAATTGGCATCATACCAAGCGGATGCCAATTAAATTTACCTGTAATTAAAAATTAAATAAATAAATAATAAAAATAATAAAATAATAGAATAATAAAATGATTTGGAGTCACTCTAGGCATACACCAATTTGAGACAAATCTAAAAAATTAGAAAAATCCCATAAAAATCTTAAAAAATAAGAAAAAGGTAAAAATCTAAAAAATTGGAGAAAATCACTCAAATAAGCTGATTTGAGGGTCAAATTGGAGCATTATAAAGTAATAGGAAATATACTCATGATGATGTCAATTTTGGCGTGTCTACTCCCGACTCCCAAGACACGAAAATGGAAGGAAATAAATAGCAAAACGTCGATCAATTCGACGAAACCGTCGTACACCCTAAAACATGCTTTTTAACCCCCAACGGGAAATAAACACACTCGACTCATCTCGACCGACCAAATCCACCGGAATGAACTACAGGGGCCAAGGATGCATCCCCCTACCTCCATCGAAGATTTTTCACGTCGAGATCACCGTTCCATCGTGAAAATGCCATTCGAATGCCACCGGGTTCACGAACTCATGAACGAACCACCGTCCTCCACTGCCCCGTTTTAGGCTTCATCCTCGCCGCTCCACGCCCCACGAGCCTCGCCGCCTCACCCCCGCCTTCCTCCGTCGGCCGTCGGAGAAGAGAGGGAGAGAAAGAGAGAACGTGAGAGGGAGAGGGAGAGAATGAGAGATGGGGAGAGAGACGGGGGTGGGGGTTTATTTATAAGGGAAATTTGGATTTTAGAAAATCTAGAAAATATAAAATTAGGGAAAAATACTCCCCACTATCCTTAAAAAATGCACAACGCCCCTACAACGTCCTGGAGCCCGAAAACACATCGGATCACCCTACACAGGGTTCTGCAAGCTCGACAGCCAAAATCTCAAGTAAATCACAAAACACGTTCCGTCCCATAGATTCAGATCCAGAAAAATAAAAAAAATTCACGGTGTTACAGTTCTCCCCTCCTTACAGGAATTTCATCCTCGAAATTTGAGGCAACCACCAAGGCATAGGGGAAGAACAACACAGCTAGCTAGCGACGCTCCCAGAGCTCCATCCAAAACCTCAATACTCGCGGAACATAGTTCCTGAGAGACATAGCCACACCTTGATCACGAATAAATGCCTCGCTCCATACACAACACACATCGATCATCATAGCAGGCATAACACACAAAAGGGTGTAAGTCTGGCATCACCTCAGCCACCACAGAAATTCAATCATGACATCGCTGCCACCATCTCGCTCACCGAGGAGACGCAAACCTCGATACGAGGAACCACCACCAAATCAACTCCCTTGCTTGACAGAACAACCAAACGTCAGCTTCACCGCCAGCTGAGTGATCTCACACCCTGCATAAGAGGCAACCATTATTGAGCCTCAACGAGCTCACACAATCATGTCAACTGATTGCGACAGATCCGTCGGCTCTACGCCATGAACCATCTCCCATACCTGGCAATCCGAACGCCAACAATAGCATTGGACAAGCTCTGTCAGAACACAAACTTACAACAAATCTCAGATCCAATTCTGGGAAAAGGCATATCTCAAAATCGGCCACCAAAGGCCTCGCTTGTACACGGCTCTCACCGTTCTCGATCCGCTACAACTAGCATTTTCTGTCTGTGAAAGACTACACACCGGTCACCAACTGCTCGTCAACGGGAAACCCTTACTCGCTCATCCTCCTCAGGTTGAGCAAGCACATTCCAAATCTTGATAGGCCATCTGTTGACTCACGCATAAACCATCACTGCCACACGAGCCGATCCTCACTCGGACACTGCATCCGGTCTGGTCCTCACGCCAACTCTACCCTCTCAGGGGAGCATGGAGAAACCAAATGATGAGATCTCACATTCCTCGGTCCACACAACACTCGACTCAGACTTACAGGGAAATCCTCCGACGCTGGTCACAAGACCAAGGCTCTCCATTCAATGATAACGTCTCTCTAGGGACCTCCATACATAGGCATCGTCCATCGCACTGTCTCATCAAATCTTCATCCCAATTACTCCAAATGGACGTCTGCCAATCCCAGATCCACACTCTCCACAGAGCCATGGGACACCATCTAAACATCTCACGGCACACGTCTCCCAGATGGAAATGTGTCGCCTGCTATTATAGCAGCCTGGTCGACGACACTGCTGTTGATTTGTTTTTTTAATTCTACACTGCCCCCTTTAAACTAACATGCTAATCCATGTATATGAAGCAATCATGGAAGTATGAACAAGGGGGTAATGAATAGATGAACTAACCGTGATCGCCATCAAAGATTTAACAACGCCAAAAGATAAAGATATGAGAACGGTGCTGTGTACCTTGGAAAGAAGACTTGACCGTGCTCAAGAGACGGGTGTGGGGGACTTTGTAGATTCAAACCTCCTCTCCTTCCAGCCGACTAGAGGAAGAGGGACTCACGTTGTGTTCATGCTCTCCTGCAAAATAAAGCCACAAGACAAGAGAAAACCAATTAGAAAACCGAAGTGTAGTATTAATCCCGTAGTGATAAAATAGGGGTAGAAATTGAGGGCAAACTCACCGGGGGGAGATTTTTAACCCCTGTGGAAGAGTGGAAAAGATAGGTGTATGAGTTGTGCATGCATGAGAGTTGAAATCATGAAATTTGATGAAGAGGATAGAGAGAAAATGATGATGCATAATGGGGGGAAACACATGTGTAGGAGAAAAAATAGTGTTTTGTGATGATTTGTGATTTTGAGAGGAAGAGAACTAAGAGTATATACAACGAAATCAAGCC
Source organism: Amorphophallus konjac (assembly GCA_022559845.1). Taxonomy (NCBI): domain Eukaryota; kingdom Viridiplantae; phylum Streptophyta; class Magnoliopsida; order Alismatales; family Araceae; genus Amorphophallus; species Amorphophallus konjac. The sequence goes on along the minus strand of JAHNEJ010001891.1, from coordinate 211,927 downwards.
CAAAAGGATGCAATGTAAAGTTAATACCTCTCTCTTCAAGCCAGGGTCGAAGGATTGAGTCGGCGGTGCAGCATGGCTTCGTCTCGAACCAAGAAAGACCCCCCCCCCCCCCGTCGCCACTGTGAACTGGGTAATTCATATAGAGTTTGCAGAAAATCCTTAACTTCCTCTCACGATTCCCGGAGATATAGTCCAAGATAAATCGAGTTCTATGGATCAAACTCGAGATAATACTAAGCACAAGAGATAGAAATAAATGGGACTCGATTTGGAGGAGTATTCTAGAAGATATGGCTCTTGGAAAGAGGCCCCGTCGCTCAAAAAATAGAGTTTGAGTTGAACCATGTAGCACCCTGAAAATTTAAATAGAGAATACATGAAAATAATCATGATTATTAGTCATAGAAAATTATGAGAATTAAAAAAGGAAAAGTGATACTAGGTATTTAGCCTAAATGGTAATAAATGGGCACAAATAAAAGTATAAATAAATGATCGAGAAATAGAAATTTAATATATCATTTTCTCTGTTTATATGGTTTAAATTAAAGAAAATACGACTCCAATGTTTAGAAGGAATCTCATTCCAAAAATATATTTACATACTTATATAAAGACTCTCTTAGGATCGAACTCGACTCTGATACCCGAGATAACAATGGAGATTAATAAAATTTAAAGAAAATAAAAATCCCCATACCAAGTTCTACATTAATTAAGCCTTCAATTTAATAAATATAATGATAAGCTAAGAGTTATATTTAATGGGCTTTGAAAAGAATAAATGGGCCTAAACCCCTGATAAACCCAATCCATTTACCACTCATCTGTATATATATACATATATATAAACATTAATGGGCTTTCACCCATGCGCACATAGAAAACCCAACCGTTGTATATATAGAAGCCAACCCCCTTGTGAGCACGAGGCTCCAATCCAATGTACGGTTTGGGCTTCTAATGCCAACCAAAGGCCTTTGTATAATATCCCAACCCACACATTAAATAAATGAGCATAGGCTAATGGGCTTTATAGAAAAGGCTTATGTTATATATATTCTTTTCATAAATTGGGTTTCCTGTTAACCCATTAATGATAACAAGGCATGAAAATCTCAAAGGGATCCTGGACAGGCTCTCGTACTAACCCATGTAAATGGGCATTCACCTAAACAAGACCAACCTATTACCCACAACCCACATACGTTGACCCTATCCACCACGATCGATAGTTGCATGGGTTAAGGTTTTACAAAGAGAAACTATGGCAGGCGGTTGGTTTTATGGAAGGAGTGAGTAACCTACGGATCTAAGAAGGGAAAGATATTAAAACCATGCTTTACTTAAGATTCGACGTGGGTTCTTCATCTCTATAAATCCCCCTCCTTCGAAGAGCAAGGGTTTTCGTTATTACTGTGATCGAAGGAGGCATCCCATTGCGGTATCGTGAAGAACTCGAGAGTTCTTCATTCTTACTTCCCCTACTGCAACGAGAAGAAGTGAAGTTCTCTGTTGCTGCTCGTGTCTCCGTCCTGTTGCTACGGATCTCGTCTTCACCGGCAGACGTGTAGACGTGAAAAGGAGTTCAGCTTCCCATCTACTACCTTGTTTCTTCCAACATTCTTCACCCAAGAGGTAGGTAATCTCCCAAATAAAATTATAAAATAACTAGCATGTTAGATGTATAGAACATGTAGATATTCTCATGAAATTTCTTTTCCATGGAACTATATGTCAAAAAATCAGATATTTCATGCTACTAAAATTCTCATAATTTTTCTTAAAATTTTCATATATTTGTATGGGTATTAACTAGTAGTATCAACTAGTTAATTAATTTAATAGGTTTGAAATAGTTACACGGCGAATTGAGAACTATATTGTAGCGGTCAGTTATAGACTTTGACTTTATTAATCCTTTCTATGAGTGCCGGAGTGTCCGTTGCTCATGAAAATTTATGGGCGTATTAGTGGGGTGGAGACCGAGGTAGTGAGGGTGGTGCCACCGTTTTCCGTGCCTCCTATCTCAAGATCTCCCATCTCTCAATGAAAAATTATTTTGAACACCCAATTAGATAAAATTTTTCGAGTCCGTAAATTCGATATATTATATGTACGATTCCGACGTGATTACGTCGAGAAACGAAAAGATTAAAGAAGTTGACCATTTCACTATTTAAACAACGAAGCGGATGACCGCCGCTCATATATATATATATATATATATATATATATATATATATATATATATATATATATATATAACTTGTAACTATATCTTTGAAAATTCATATCTATCAAACTATATAACATAAAATTATAAAAATTATAATTTTTGAATCCTCATATTTTTCTCTTAATTATCATATATTCTATTTCTTTAAATTATTTTATAGAAATAAATGTGTCTTTGAATGTATATTTTTGAAATTATTCAATTAAATAGATATTGACGTGAATTCTTATTAAATAAATTAAGTTAAAAATCATAGAATTAACGTCCCTCCAAATGGACGCTAATTAATAAATGATGCCACCGTGGGCGTCAATTAATATAAGTTTATTTAATTTTAGAATCAGTGTCTCTCTTAATGGACGTAAATTCTATAATTAACGCTTTTATGTCCTCATAGTTTTCTTCCGGTTATGACCCATATCGCGGATCTTCTGGCACTCTCATTTCACGTCCGTAGATGGAGTCCCTATTTCACGGCTGGTTCACATAAATACCTCAACTCTCGGTGACATACGAGCTCTCCGTTAGACATTCCGTTCCTTCGGATTGGCAAGTTAGTCATTGGGACCTCTATAAGTCTACGCTAGCCTTGGATTCTCTCAAGGCAGCCGAGCTAGTTGTACCTAATCACCTAGATTTTCAGAATGGCATGGTTTTCATATGATTTATTGATATATCATTTTTACTATTCTGTCCTTGAACTCTATGTTTCATGAAATCTATCTTAATGTTCTTACATACTTGATCATTGAAATTTTTGGCCATTAATATGGAATTAGTCTAGACATAATCTCAGGGGATATGGGTCCCACTAAAATGATATTTTAAATACTACAGAACCTGATCTGACCCTATTGGGCGCGGTAAAGTCCAAACGTTATCGGTAAACGATGATCGGGTGCTAACATTCACCACCTATAGTCGTCTATAACTTATTTCTATGAGGGGTGGTCATATCTTCGTGATTTTCCCCCTTAACGCATTGGCCAATCCTATATAGTGCTAGGTGTGCAAACGCTCTCGTGATAATGATGATCGGGAGTAATTGTCATCATAGTAAACTCTTCCACAACTTATTGTTCATCATGATAAGATCTTGAATTACCTTATTAGAGGGGCTATCATATTATCGTGATTTCCCCTTAGTGTCCTGACAACTCTATGTAGTGATTGACTTACTTCTATATTGTTCATCATGAATGTTCTTGAATTATCTTATTGAAAGTACCTGTTATCTCATCATGAAAGTTCTTGATATACTCTCTCATAAATCTACTTGTTCTTATCCTGTCTATTTCTTATCGTTCGTAAATTTATCTCATGCCATTATAGTTCTTGATTTCTTATACTTTGCATGACTTGCATGAGCATGTTAACATGTAATTCACTTAAAGCTTACTTGGAGCTTGAGATATTAAGTCCTACTGAGCGTTCACTCACCCTGCATTTTTCAATGTTTTCCAGGTAATGACCCTAGCGATGACGAGACCGAACATGATGGGCAAGGGTAAGAGTGAAGAGAACTCTGACATCTAGATGAACTGTCTCGTCTAGTTATCTTGGGTCTTATGTCTCATTGTAATTTTCCTTTATTGAGTCTTTTCTTTTATTGGGTCCAAATTGTAATGAACTTATATTTGAAATGAAATTTGTTATTTTATCCAAATTATGTTTTGTGGAATGGCTATGCTCTGATCGACTCGACTGTTTAACTGCCACGTTCCGAGCAAACGAACACGTTCCGCGGCTATTGGTTCGGGGCGTGACAGAAGGTGATATCAGAGCCTAGACTTTCTAAATCCCTAGGTCATTAAGTCCAAGTCCTAGATTGAGTTCTCCTTGTCAGTTATCCTATAGGATCCCCGTGAGATTTGGGTAGAGCTATGGGTTAAACTCTAATCGGATATGACCTTAAGTACTTAGCATACTGCGAGAATAGATCTAGTTAGAACACATGTTGTAGATATGGTGATCTTACCCCACTTATTTTAGAAGAAAATCATGTGAATTTGGGGACCAAATTCTTTTAAGTGGGGGAGGGTGTAGCACGCCGAAAATTTAAATAGAGAATACATGAAAATAATCATGATTATTAGTCATAGAAAATTATGAGAATTAAAAAAGGAAAAGTGATACTAGTTATTTAGCCTAAATGGTAATAAATAGGCACAAATAAAAGTATAAATAAATGATCAAGAAATAGAAATTTAATATATCCCTTTGTCTGTTTATATGGTTTAAATTAAAGAAAATACGACTCTAGTGTTTAGAAGGAATCTCATTCTAAAAATATATTTACATACTTATATAAAGACTCTCTTAGGATCGAACCCGACTCTGATACCCGAGATAACGATGGAGATTAATAAAATTTAAAGAAAATAAAAATCCCCATACCAAGTTCTACATTAATTAATGTTGTGCCCCTGTGGTTTTGATGTGGTTTTGATGATGGTTTTTGATGATTGTTTGTTGATGTGAGTTAATCAGATGTTCAGTCATGCTACATGTTAGTCGTGCTACATGTTAAACTGATGCATAAAGCATTCATTACTGTGGTTTTGATGATTGATTTGGTTTTGATGATTGGTGTTTGATGTTAATCACTGTGAATCATTGCAATTGAAGTTTCAGACTGTTATCTGCTACATAAAGCTTTCTCTGCATATATCATGTCTGGATAGCAAAGTCTATACATTGGACTCTCGTTCAAGCCCATGCATTGTCTTAGGCTAAGTGTGTACAGCATCTTAGGCGAAGTCTGTACAGCCGTGTCATATGCTCCTAAGTCTATACATGGTGTTGGGCATCAAAGTCTGTACATCGCCTTCAATCTTCAAGTCTACACATTGGTCTTTACTTGAAGTCTATACACTGTTTCACTGTTCATGGTTGAGAGTCTATACACTGGGCTTGAAGTGTATTCATTGAGCGTCTCAATGAGCATCTCATGTAAGTCCATACATTCACAGTGCACTGCATTGGCTGAGTAATGTAAGTCCATACATTCATAGTGCACTGCATTGGCTGAGTAATGTAAGTCCATACATTCATGAAAGTCTATACAACGCTTCAGCATTTAGAAGTCTGTACACCGACCTTTGCATTAAGCCTCAAAGTCTGTACAGCGTGAAGTCTACACTTTGGCACTGTAGCTCGCTCGTGCAAGTCTGCACATTGGACTCTTGATCAAGTCTATACATTTGCTGCAAAGCTCAAATCTTCAAGTCTGTACAGCCGTTTGCATTGGATTTCATGTCTAGACATTGCACTGTAGCATCCATCGTCTTCGTGTTATTTTAGTGTTTATGTCTTCGTGTTGTGTTTACGTTTTCATGTTAAATTTGTGTTTTAAGTCTTCATGATGTTTCTGCATTCGTGTCTTCTGTCCTCGTGTTGACTTAACACACTTCGTGTTAGTCTTACGTCGTGTACTTCTTCTTCTAATCAAGTCGAGTCTGTCTGTGTAACCCGTGTCGTTTTCTGTGTGAACCCCGTGTCGCTTCTCTCTATCTTCTAGTTGTATCTCGTGTCATCGTTTATGTCTGCTTGTTTTCACTTCGTGTCAACTTCACTTCGTGTCGTTGACAGTCCGTGTTGTTTCACCTCGTGTCTTTCTTGTGTTGAAACCATACTTCGTGTTGGTTTCTGTTCTCGTCTTCGTGTCTGTTGTCAGCACGTGTCGTTCTCTTTACTGTGTGTTGTGTCGTGTTTTCTAGACTTCGTGTCTTTCTTATGCTAAAACCACACTTCGTGTTGGTTTCTGTTCTCGACTTCGTGTCGTTGTCAGTCTGTGTCATTTTTACCTCGTGTTGTTTTAGAACCTCCTTTGTGTCATTCTCTTCGTTGTGTCTGTTCTGTCACAGTGTATCTCGTGTCGTGTTCGTGTCTTCGTGTTGTTTTATATGAGCCTTCTTCCACAGAAGAAGATTGATCGAGTTGGCAAGAAGAAAAGCTCATACAGAGAGCCCCGATCCAGAAAAAGGAAGAGAAGAAAGAGTGAAGAAGAAGAAGAGCAGAAGGAGAAGAAGAGAAAGAGAGAGATAGAAGTGTGAGCTGAAGAGAATAGGGGAGCAGAGATCGAGAGAGTGAAAGAGAAGAGCAGAAGGAGAAGAAGAGAAAGAGAGAGATAGAAGTGTGAGCCGAAGAGAATAGGGGAGCAGAGATCGAGAGAGTGAAAGAGAAGAAGAAGGAGAGAAGTGAAGAGGAAGAAAAACTTACCTGAAGATCTGTCTACTGGACCGTGGATCAAATCCAGGCCAGCCAGCTCCTGCGAGAGCCACATTTGGTTTTATCTTTTCAGCTTTCTGTTGTTGGTTTCATTTTTCTTTTGATTTATTTACTTGCACCGATCCTGACAATTAAGCCTTCAATTTAATAAATATAATGATAAACTAAGAGCTATATTTAATAGGCTTTGAAAAGAATAAATGGGCCTAAACCCCTGATAAACCCAATCCATTTACCACTCATCTGTATATATATACATATATATAAACATTAATGGGCTTTCACCCATGCGTACACAGAAAACCCAACTATTATATATATAGAAGCCAACCCCCTTATGAGCACGAGGCTCCAATCCAATGCCCGGTTTGGGCTTCTAATGCCAACCAAAGGCCTTTGTATAATATCCCAACCCACACATTAAATAAATGAGCATAGGCTAATGGGCTTTATAGAAAAAGGCTTAAGTTATATATATTCTTTTCATAAATTGGGTTTCCGGTTAACCCATTAATGATAACAAGGCATGAAAACGTCAAAGGGATCTTGGACAGGCTCTCGTACTAACCCATGTAAATGGGCATTCACCTAAACAAGACCAACCCATTTCCCCCGACCCACATAGGTTGACCCTATCCACCACGATCGACAGTTGCATGGGTTAAGGTTTTACAAAGAGAAACAATGGTAGGCGGCTGGTTTTATGGAAGGAGTGAGTAACGTACGGATCTAAGAAGGGAAAGATATCAAAATCATGCATTACTTAGGATTCGACGTGGGTTCTTCATCTCTATAAATCCCCCTCCATCGAAGAGCAAGGGTTTTCGTTACTACTGTGATCGAAGGAGGCATCCCACTGCTGTATCGTGAAAAACTCGAGAGTTCTTCATTCTTGCTTCCCCTACTGCAACGAGAAGAAGTGAAGTTCTCTGTTGTTGCTCGTGTCTCCGTCCTACTGCTACGGATCTCGTCTTCACCGGCAGACGTGTAGACGTGAAAAGGAGTTCAGCTTCCCATCTACTACCTTGTTTCCTCCGACGTTCTTCACCCAAGAGGTAGGCAATCTCCCAAGCAAAATTATAAAATAACTAGCATGCTAGATGTATAGAACATGTAGATATTCTCATGAAATTTCTTTTCCATGGAACTATATATCAAAAAATCAGATATTTCATGCTACTAAAATTCTCATAATTTTCCTTAAAATTTTCATATATTTATATGGGTATTAACTAGTAGTATCAACTAGTAAATTAATTTAATAGGCTTAAAATAGTTACACAGCGAATTGAGAACTCAGTTATTGACTTTCACTTTGTTAATCCTTTCCATGGTCGTCGAATTGTCCGTTGCTCATGAAAATTTATGGGCGTACTAGTGGGGTGGAGACCGAGGTAGTGACGGTGGTGCCACCATTTTTCGTGTCTCCTATCTCAAGATCCCCCATCTCTCAACGAAAAATTATTTTGAACATCCAGTTAGGTAGAGTTTTTCGAGCCCGTCATTTTGGTATATTATATGCGCGATTCCGACATGATTACGTTGAGAAACGAGAGAATTAAAGAAGTTGACCATTTCACTATTTAAACAAGACGACCACCGCTCATTCATTATATATATATATATATATATATATATATATATATATATATATATATATATATATATATATATATATAACTTGTAACTATATCTTTGAAAATTCATATCTACCAAACTATATAACATAAAAGTATAAAAATTATAATTTTAGAATCTTCATATTTTTCTCCTAATTATCATATATTTTATTTCTTTAAATTATTTTAGATAAATAAATGTGTCCTTGAATATAATTTTTTGAAATTATTCAATTAAATAGATATTGACGTGATTTTTTGTTAAATAAATTAAGTTAAAAATCATAGAATTAACGTCCCTCCAAGTGAACGCTAATTAATAAATGATGCCACCATGGACGTCAATTAATATAAGTTTATTTAATTTTAGAATCAACGTCTCTTTTAATGGACGCAAATTCTTTAATTAACGCTTTCATGTCCTCATAGTTTTCTTCCGGTTATGACCTATATCGCGGATCTTCTGACACTCATCTCACGTCCGTAGATGGAGTCCCTGTTTCACGATTGGTTCACATAAATACCTCAACTCTCGGTGACATACGAGCTCTCCGTTGGACATTCCGTTCCTTCGGACTGGTAAGTTAGTCATTGGGACCTCCGTAAGTCTACGCTAGCCTTGGATTCCCTCAAGGCAACCGACCTAGTTGTACCTAATCACCTAGATTTCCAGAATGGCAAGGTTTTCATATGATTTATTGATATATCATCCTTACTATTATGTCCTTGAACTCTATGTTTCATGAAATCTATCTTAATGTTATTACATGCTTGATCCTTGAAATTCTTGGCCATTAATATGGAATTAGTCTAGACAAAATGTTAGGGGCTATGGGTCCCACTAAAATGACATTTTAAATGCTACGGGTCCTGATCTAACCCTACTGGGCGAGGCAAAGTCCAAACGTTACCGGTATACGATGATCGGGTGCTGGCATTCACCACCTATAGTCGTCTATAACTTATTTCCATGAGGGGTGGTCATATCTTCATGATTTTCCCCCTTAATGTGTTGGCCAATCCTATATAGTGCTAGGTGTGCAAACGCTCTCGTGATAGTGATGATCGGGAGTAATTGCCATCATTGTACACAATCCTATATAGTGCTAGGTGTGCAAACGCTCTCGTGATAGTGATGATCGGGAGTAATTGCCATCATAGTAAACCCTTCCACAACTTATTGTTCATCATGATAAGATCTTGAATTACCTTAATAGATGGGCTATCATATTATCGTGATTTCCCCTTAGTGTCCTGACAACTCTATATAGTGATTGAGTTACTTCTATATTGTTGATCATGAATGTTCCTGAATTATCTTATTGAAAGTACCTTTTATCTCGTCATGAAAGTTCTTGATATAGTCTCTCATCAATCTACTTATTCTTATCTTGTCTATTTCTTATCGTTCGTAAATTTATCTCATGCCATTATAGTTCTTGATTTCTTATACTTTGCATGACTTGCATGAGCATGTTAACATGTAATTCACTTAAAGCTTGCTTGGAGCTTGAGATATTAAGTCCTACTGAGCGTTCGCTCACCTTACGTTTTTCAATGTTTTCCAAGTAATGACCCTAGCAATGACGAGACCGAACATGATGGGAAGGGCAAGAGTGAAGAGAACTCTGACATCTAGATGAACTGTCTAGTCTGGTTATCTTGCGTCTTATGTCTAATTATAATTTTCCTTTATTGAGTCTTTTCTTTTATTGGGTCCCAATTGTAATGAACTTATATTTGAAATGAAAATTGTTATTTTGTCCTAATTATGTTTTGTGGAATGGCTATGCTCTGATCGACTCGACTATTTAGCTGCCACATTTTGAACAAACAAACACATTCTGCTGCTATCGGTTCGGGGCGTGACAAACCAGGACACCTAAATCCCAATCTTTCGACCAAGATTCCGAGAGATATAGCCAATGAAAATCCAAGTTCTATAGATCAAACTCGAGATAATCCAAAGGACCAGAGATAGGAACAAACGACGGTCAATTCGGAGCTATATTCTAGAAGATATGGCCGCCGCAAGATAGGTTCATCGAGCAGAATTGAGGCAAGGTCCAGTGTAGGCTGGACTCTTAGCGGTTTGCTTAGCAGTCGGTTGACTGACAGTTAAGGAATAAATAGTCGTTTGCATGACCGTTTGCAACAAGAAATGGTCGTTTGTACGATCGTTTGGGTAGACTTCACGCGACTTTGGAAATCGGATCGTATCTCTCAAATAATGCAGAACTAGTGAAAGTGGTAGGAGAAGAAATTGTAGATAACTGAAAGATGAACAACTTTCACGAAGAAAGCAAGTTGAAAAGATGATCATAAGAGAGAAAAAATGGGGTAAGAAAGAAGACAAAAAATATCGGGACACATGTGAACAGTGCAGTCTGCTGAAAAATGTGAATAACTTGACATCGGTGTAGAACTGGCCAATAACGTAGAAGAAGGAATTGTAGGTCTTTAAAAGATGAACAACGTTGGTGAGGACACTCTTTGAATAGAAGAACATAAGGGGATGAAAAGGGGCCATGTTCAGGACTGCACAGTGAAAGGGGCCGAATGCTTGATGGAAGTCAACCAAAATGGGTCGTAAGTCAACTTGAAAGACCGGAAGTTGATAAGATAAGCTCCAAGACTCTAAGAAATCATGATCTTCAAGGCTCAAAGGCTAGGGAACAATGAAATGGGTTCAAAATCTGTCCAAGGAAGGGTCCAAAACACTGGGTAATTCGGGACATCAAAAATGATGAATAAGAGAAATGACGCAACTTGCGAGCTAAAAATGGGTGTCAACAGATGCCCCTCCTTGATGTCCGCTTTGCAAGGGAGTGAGTGAAAGCGACGCGAAGGCGAAATGGAAAGGAGATGGAGCGAAAGCGACAGCGACAGCGACGAGAAATTGAGATGAAGCAGAGATGAAGTGGAGAGAACTGAAAAGCGGGCATCAAGGTAAAAGACACCCGTCACAACCAACAAGTGACATGAATTCTCTCGAAAAGGCTGAACTAACCACAAGGAATGATTGACGTGGATGAGACATACCTGGAGAACTAAACTAAGGGAAAGGAAACATGACCAACCTCATTGGGGACACAATCCATGAACAATGAGGGGATCGGAAGGAAACACAGCATAAAAGCTGGAAAGGAGAATAAGACTGAGATAAAATCAAGACAGGAATCACGCTGGCCAACCAGACCAAGCGAGCAGATAAGAGAAAACGTTCAAATTCAGAGTGGAATGGGGAATCTCTTATCTAAGAGAGCTGAAGTACAATTAATCATTACTGAGGAACAACCTTGAGAGAAATCACGACGTGAGTGCTCGAAATGACATGATGCATGTTGGGCTAAAATAAAGAAATCATAAAAATGAATGCAAAGAAAGGATAAAATAGAAAGTACTTAAAGATACTATTACTAGACTAAGCAAGACGGGGTCAAGAGTCTTCTTGCATCCATGGCGTGCGAGACAGAGTCTATCGTCTCCCATCCGACTCAACCTAACGGCTTATCCAACGATTAACTGTATGCTCTTAGATCATCATCATTTTTGTTAAAGGGGAACATCAGATCCTAGAACACACGGGTAACTAGCCGGTCCTTGAGAGGCTATAATAATGTAGATACCATATAGTAATGCAACAATGAGCAGGGATAGAGAGCCATACCTGACTTACCTGCCAAGCGAAACGGCATTTTTTTTTAGATTTTTTTATTTCTGATTTTTGTGAATTTTTCAATATAAGGCAACGACAACATGAATGAACATGATAAATAAGTATGAACATAATGATGAAAACATAACGATCACCTGAACGACATACAACACAACATAACATAACGATCAAACGAATGGAAAACAATACAACAAGACAAACAAACACATATGCAATGGCATGAACAAACCACATGTATGCACGATGAATATGGTGGGACAAGATAACAATGCGGTGGGACAACACACGGTTGGGACAAGAATATGAGGGGTAACCACACGGTTGGGACAACACACGGGACATAGAGGGACGACTAATAACATATGCAAGATAACTAACAACACGCGCATGCGTGGGACGACACGGAGGGACATAGACACGGCGGGACGAAAGACATGACAAATACGCCATTCAATTAAAGCCCAAGATTAGAATGAAGCAGAACCGCCAGGTTCATAGTCGTGAGGCAATGCCTTCTCATGGAGATATAATCATTGCAAACAAAAGTTGAGAAGGACATAAGCTTCAGAACAGATCGAGAGAGTGGATTGAAGAAGGAGAGAACAGATCAAAAGTCGTGAACAGGAGATAGATAGAACAAAATATGGAGCAAGGAAACTTGAGTACCTGCAACCTGCACACTTAACAAATGAATTATATATCTGTCCTCAAAATAAATAGATAATAAAGAACAAAAGATAAATATTTTTAGATTTTTATTATTTTCTAATTTTTTTATTTTTCAACAGTATCTAAATTTTTTCTAGATTTTTGACATATTTGATTTATTTTTGGAATTTTTGACATCTTTTTTTTAAATATCTGAATTTTTTTATTTTTAAAATATAGTAATCTGCAGCACCCAAAGACGGGCTCAAACTACTGGCCAGGGATCGTTATACCTCCCCTCTCATTAAAGACTTCCCTTGAGTAGGGCGTGCCTGTGAGGGTGCCTCGCCACAACCAATCGCCTCTAAAGAACGGTGCCCCTACTAAGGTCATACCTAATATACACCCCAGCCTAAGAGGTAGAAGCAGAAGAAAATTGGAGAGAAGCTTTATCTAGGACCAGAAACATCAGGACTTGAATTCCTTCCAGGGCACTACCCCTCAAAGATACAGTCTGTTGCGTCGGGGCTTCTATCTTTGATTTTGAGACCCATATTTTTCAGGCATGCGTGCGACCGGGCTCATGATGTCCCACGGGGAACTGTACTGTCACTCTTTGCCATGCTTTTGATTTCATAATTTTGCTATTGATTCATTGATTTATTTTTTTGACAGCCTTATTGGCTAGATTTAGCATGAAAGCTCACTTTCGAGGGTCAAGACTGTCCCTATTTGAAACCTCTCCCGTATTGGAGAGCGTCTAGGTTGGTCATCTCATCCATCAATCTCTTGCCCCTGCACTCGACCGAGCAAAGAAAAGAAAAGACCTTTGTGCATACCCAAAGTGTGGCCAAAGCAGCAACAGTGTGCCTCAGAGAGATCAGCTATGGCTTGCCGTGTGGTGTGTGAAAAACCCTGCAAAAGGTCACCCTCGATGATCGGGGAAAGAAACTAAACTCCCATCGTGGAGCTATCACCAGCCTAAGGATGCTGCAAAAGTGAACTCTTTTTGACTAAGCTTAACTAAGCAAATTTCTAAAAACCACTTAACCATGTTGAGGAACCAACATTTATCTTAACAATCCGCAGGAGTAAATAAGTGATAATAATTGCATGTTCTTTGCACAAAATAAAGATACCTTGCAAATCTATGCAACAAAAACTAGCATCTTAAAGCAATCTTGATCATCGAGCTTGGTGCAGTACGAGCTTCATATTCCTTGCTTGACAGGACAAAGATGGGGAGGATAACAAGGATTAAAGATTCCCCTACATGGAGGAGCGACAGACACCAAACTGGACGAAGAATGATAAAAAGGAAGAGAGATGAGGGCTAGAACTCCCTTGTTAAGACGCGGAGACCTTGATAACAAGGAACCAGATATAGAAGAAACAGATCAACTGAGATCAAGGCGGACTAAAGCCTCGAAAACAGCATGAAAAAATGGCAATGACCCTGAAATGGTGAAGAGGAGTGAATAGGAAGGTGAGAAGGAAAATAATCCGACATGATCGGAGAAGGAGAGTTGTGGACATCCAACAGGGTCGGAGAAGAAGAATGAGGACCACCAGACAGAGTCAAGGAAAGAGAATCATAGGCAGTAGACAAGGTCGGGGAAGAAGAACGAGAATCACCCGACAGGGTCAGGGAAGGAGAGTAAGAACCCAGAGATACCGGAGTAGAAGAATCAGAAGATGTCCCAGGATCGGGATGATGAGAGGGCATAGGCCGAGGCCTAAAATTATGAGAGGAGGGGAAATCCAGAGACTCTGGATGGGAAGAAGAGGAGAAGATCATGGAAACAGGATTGGAGGAGGGGAGATACACCACCCAAGGGTGGGAACTGAGCAGGAAAAACGATGAGGAATGGAATGAAGAAGAAGAAGGAGAAGTGGACCCCCGAGTGCACAACTGACCACCCTTAAACTTGTGCCGCCGCCTCTTTTAGGCCGAAATATCTTGAACACGGACCTGCCTGGTGCGGATCCAGACTTTTGGCCTTCTTATCTTGCAACATCTTCACAAATAATGAGCCCATCTGGCAGAGGGCCTGGCTCGATTATGAATATGTAGCTTTGTCGGGGCGGTTGCCCCTAGACACCCGATGCTAACATGTAGACATTCTTGGATAAATAATTCCTCAAAATGATGAATATTAGAAAACCATGGAGTTCTGTCACTTGGCACTAGTAGCATGAGATTTAGTAACTTCTCTCGGTAATCAGACCTGAAGCATAACTCCCTTGATAGAAGAGAAGGACAGAACTGAGGGAGAGTAATACATGGCGTTGACGTGGCCGGCATAGTGATAAACTGAGAGAGATTGCATAGAATGTGCAGAATATCCTTTGATAGTATGGAAGATACGGCCAATTGCCCCTTGAACATGGAATTCATAATTTGCTTGGCGACCGTATGAGTTAACATGATACGGGTGGAGAACCCTTCTTGGCCAGTAATCTGAACTACGACGGAGCAGGAAGAAATAACAGCATCAATGGTAAGACCCTCGACGGGCAAGGAGACTGCCACCGGTCTCACTTGAGAAGAAACTGGCACCAATGAGAAGGAACTCTTCTTGGTAACCGGCATAGGAGATAGTGGCACATCTGCCCCAAGATAGCCAAGAATCAGGACACGGATTGGCATCCGGCAGATGAAATCTTGAACTTTGAAATGTACAACCGGCAAGTAATCGTCCTGACTCGGCTCATCATCTCCCTGGGGACCAGACCCGAGGGGCACCGAAGGTAGCGCACACCCGCTCCGTGGGGGGTAAGTGGTTGGAGAAGTGGAGGTGGTAGAAATAGGTTCAGATGGCGTGGAGGCTTCAACGAGAGTGGTGTGTTTAGGTAGAGGCAAAGGGGTTGTGATGATGGCAAGCTCAAGTGCGGGTAAAGTTGAAGTCGGAGGTGACGGTGGGAGTATAGCCTACTCAGGCTCGAGCCACGATGGTGACGGAGATGGCAAATGCTGTGGAGATCGTGGAGGTGATGGAAGCACTGGTGGCGGAGATGGAGATGATGGTGATGGCAATGGAGATGGTGAGAATGGTGATGAAGGCGATGGGGATAGTGGACATGGAGGTGGAGAGGGTGAAGAGGGAGGTCATGGTGCTCACCGTCGACGTGTCAACACATCGCGTCGAGCGGTGTCAGGGATAGAAGTAGTGGAAGTGATGGCGGGAGAAGAAGGGGAGGCACTAGCCTGAGCAGAGGCTTGGGTTTGTGGAGGTTGCGGAGATTGGATAGGAGATGGCGAAGGTAACGGGGTAGGTGATGGAGCAAGTGCAGCACTAGATGAAGGATCACAAGGGTTCCCTTGGGCTTGAAAGGGAGACGGTTGCTTAGGCGGCGCTTCTTGTTGCTGCTGCTTGCTGTGAAGATGTAGAATGACCTCATGAATAGCGGCCCAAACAATCCTTTTCTTGGCTTCCAGGTCATAAACAAACTCTCGAAACTCGGGGCAATCTTCAACCAAATGCCCCTACTGGCGATGATAATCACATAACTAAAGCATATTCCCGACCGCGGGTCGGTAAGGCACAACCGGAGGGAGCGACGATGCATGAGTGGCCATCAAAGCCCAAAAGATATCGGTGAAACACTCCGGCAATGGAGGACGAGTGGTGAGGACACCAGAGCGAGCGAGTAGCACGAACCGGTGAGTCGACGGTACCATACGCGGAGCACCAATCGGGCTACATCAGCTTCCCTTTGAAATGGAGACAGTTTGGCTTGAGTTTGGGTACTTTTAGCCTTTGTTTGCATTGAATTTGGGCTTGTAATGTGTATTGTTACTTGGGTTTTCATTTTGGGCTGATTGTAAGGCTCTTAATAAGCCATTTGGTTTAAGCCCTTTAGAGTCCATTAACGGGGAGTGGCCATTAGGCTTCATGATGGATCCATAAGCCACTTAAGGCCCAATTGGGCTTCCTTCTATCATGGGCCACCTAGGTTGGAAGGGCCATAAGCCATGCATGGGTGAATGGCCTTAAGGGTGGCCTTGGACCAAACTTGGCCCATGAAGGGGGCGCCCCCTTCTTTGGATGTATTAGGCTAGTTTTCTTTGTTTTCTTTTCTTCCCTCCCTCATTTACCACAAGGGAATATGGAGAAGGCTGCTGGTCCAAAAGAATGGCTGTCACCTACCCCCCCCCTCCCCTTTGAATTTCAAAGGTAGGTGAAAGTAGGTGAGTCTATGTCTCCTTGTCCCCCCCTCTCTCCCTCTCATTGTCAAAGGGGCGCAGCCCCTCCCCCTCCAGTTGTTCCATCGAAGTTCCCATCCCCTCTACCCCTTGCCAATTCCTATATAAACATGTGTATAGTGTAAGGGAAGAAGCTAATGAAGTTTTTGTGAAAGAATTTTGAGTTAAAAGAGTGATTCTCTTCCCCCCCCCATGGGTGTGATGCCCTGCCCAATCCTGTGACGGGATTGAATCTGAGCGTGTGACTCGCCCCTATATCCTCTGGAGTGATCGTAGGATTTTGAGTCCTCTTCGCGCTGCTGCCAATCTCGTCTCGATCCGAGATCTGTGCTGATTGTGGCGACAATTCTCGTGGGATCGCGCAGGCTGATATGTGCAGACCCGACTCAGAACAAGAGTCGACTTCGTAAGTCTACCCCGCCTCATCCCTTGCAGATCTGTACAAGTTCTTTGGTATGCTTTTTCCTCTGGACGTCGCCGATGAGCTCCCACAAATGGCGCCTCGATCCGACATCGGGAGCCAATTTTTCGATAATTATTTGTCTTCCTATGCAGTTCTGAGTGCACAAAATCAGAAGCTCAGATCAGTCACTGCTGCGCCTAGATCTGAAAAGATCTGATCGTGCCCTTCGGAGCAGACGATCTTCGTCCTGTCACCGACGTTCTCCAACAAACGAAACTCCGATCGGGCATCGGATCTTGGCGCACCAGCCTTCGCAAGTTCGCTGCGCAGGTTGAGCAGCGCGGGCAGAATCGAGTCGACTTCCATTCGGCCCACCCGATCGGCTCCGGCTTGCTTCCCTCGCCTCCTGCAAGTGCGGCCCATCAACCCGGGTTCCAGCAACCCCAAAATTGGTGTTTGTAGCCCTTTACCTCCCTGCGTGGAGTGGGCATCAGGTTCTGAAATTGTAAACTTAACAATTGTATGTATTGGGGTTGTTTGAATTCGGCCGGGAATCCTTCCCCACGCCTAGTCGTGGAGGTATGCGCTTCTTTCCTCTCTCACATTGCTGGTTTAGTATATTGTCATATATGCTACATTTGTGAGATTAAGGCTATTAGCTAGTTTCAATTACCGCGATTGTGTGTGAGTGAGAGCCATTCCTTAGCTCCAGTCGAGCACCGAGCTCGGACTGCACCACCCTAGGCGACAGTGGTTCCTTAACCGCTGTGATCCCCACTGATGAGGGCATCTCACGACGCTCCCTCTAGCTTTGGTCGTCTACACACTCTTGATATGGATTGATCATGGTCTCCACTTGTTATCTTCATTTTCCCAGGTTCATTTTATGTATTTTCTTTTTATTGAGTCCTATCTTATGTATTTTCCTTTATTGAGTCATGTGGTTCTAGTCCATTTCCCTTATTTTGCTTAATTGGGCCTTATTTCCTTAGTTATGGGCCCATAGGATTGAGTCTAGGTTATGCTCAGTCTTTTGTCCTATTGTCAGGGACATTTTGGTCATGTAAAGAGTGGTTGCCTATATATAGGCCCCATCTCTCCACTTGTACTCACTTTTGGATATTGAAAAAAACCACTTCCTTTTACCTCTTAAATCTCTCTCTCTTACTCTCTTTCCCTCACTCTCTCTCTCACTCTCTCTCTCTCCCAAGGGAGTTCGCCCCCACCCTCTCTCCTCCTCCCCCCCCTCACTTACTCCAACCCCCAACCACCTCCACTACCTCACCCACCTCCATTAAGACCCTCCACTTCCCCAAGCCCCTCATTTACTCCCCTCTCTTGTCCCAAAGCAAATCCTCCACCTCCCAACACAATCCCCACTTCCCCACACAAACCCCACCCCTCCCAAGGCCAAATTCGAATTTCAACCTTCCCCCCCCTGCCCTTGGTCGCCCTAGACCTCTCCCCTTGGCCAAGTTCGCCCCCACCTTCCCTATCACTCACCCTCCCCTTGTGCCCACTCCCCTCCCCACCACCATCCCTAGCAGACCACCCCCATCTCCAGCCCCACTTCGCCCTCCCCACCTCCATCTCTCTAGCCTCCACAGCCCCTCAAACACCTCTCATCTCCCTCCCATAGCCATTAGAACTACCTTACACCTCTTCCTCTCTTGACCATTCCCTTTCCCACCTCTTCTTCGTCTCCTCATTCTCACCCTGTTTCAGGAAGCAGAACTACAACAACTTGCAGAGGAGGCCACGACCATCCCTCAATGACTCAGGAGGAGAGGCCTACATTTGTGGATTCGTCTGCAAGTTAGCTTTCCAGGCGAGGTGGTTTCGTCGGCATCCGAGCTCGGTGCTGTCCGCAACCACCATTCTTCTCCGACTGTGCAGAACTTCTCAGACCAGAAGCCAGAGCGGCAGAGAAGACTCTCCCACGACGAACCTTGAAGGAACCAGCCTTCAGGGTCTTCTACAAAGTTCTTCCTCCCCCTATCAGCATCCGGGAACAGAAGGCGGAATCCCATTCGGCGTCCGAAAACCAGAGATACCAATTTTCTACCACAACCACGCTGGTCTGCCTCCTCACAGTCTGTCCCGACCACCGTCCACTTCTCTGGACATCCAGCTCATCTCCGACATCAGAAGACTTACCCGTTTGTTTTGCTGCAAATTAGACTCGTATACGATTCCAACGAGTCCAGCGGTGCCAGATTTGGAGCTCAGGAGCAACCGTGGCCGCTTCTGCAACCTGCTGTTTCAGACTGAGATCGGCCAGAGACCAGAGCTGCATCCATCTTCCAGTCACCGGAGAAGTCAGCCCCCAGATCAGAACATCAACCAAAAATTCAAGCCGCACCCCTCTCTGGTTAGCAATCTTTTGGCGCAAGTCTCATCAGATTCTGAGCTCGGTGGATTTATTGGCTGCATCAACATCAACTCCCTGTCCAGAATTACAGAAGCTAGACAGAATCGGCGAAGCTCGGAAACTCGGTTTCCTTTGCATCTCTCCCCACCCCGCTTGGCCGGCTGAAGGCCCCTCCCTGCGTGGAGGTAGTTTTGAATGTATTAAGCATAACCCCCACCCCAAGATCACCCCTCCTGCGTGAGGAGTAGTGCTGTACCGTTTGCAATTTCAGGTCAAGCTACATCGCCGCGGCGATCGGGTGCATACCCTCGCCTCCCGGCGCGCCCTCGTCTCCGATCGGGATCGGTGTCTTCACACCGATCAGGTGAGCTTCTGATACTATCCTTAGTAGCCTTATTCCTGCTAGTTTAGTATTGCTTTGATTGCTCGTCGGCGGTGAGAAGAGGGCTCGAACTTGCATGCTAGTTTGTTAGTGTCCACCGCGGACCGTGAGTGAGTGCCACCAAGCCCCCGCCTTGCGGGCCAGCCGCCCACAAAGTTGGGTATCCTAGACTCATTTGGGGTCAGCCCTAGCATTGTAAGTCCATTAGAACAATTGGGTCCCGCCCCGGACCTTCATCATTATCTCCCGGACCCACCGGGTGAACGTGTGAATCGGGTGAGCAAAAATCATCATCGTGAGAATCATTGAGCGCTTGTATGCTTGCGGGTCTAAGTCCTAGGGTCATCTCATCATATTTAGTGGTCTTTGGGCTGTGCCACATCAAGTGGTATCAGAGCAGTCATAGGCTTGTCCTTACAAGTCTAGTCTTGGGTCACACTAAGTTTTTCTTAGGTGCACTCGCACACCCTTGCATAGCCCACCCAACTTTGCATGACCACTCGTAGTGGAACTCATTATCAAGACAATTCATCTTCTTCCAATAACACCATGAATCCCAATTCCCACGGTGACCGGTTCACCATGTCCTTTAGCTTCAAAGTAGTCCTACCCCACAACAAAATCACCACTGTGTTCCTTGATGAGTACCAATCGGGAAATTATGTCTCCCAAACTCTTGTGAACTCCTTATCACAAGAAGGGAAAATTGTCATCCATGGGGAATGGGTTTTCGTAGAGTTCTACGTACCTTGTGTAAGCCGCATTCCCTCCAAATCCATTACGTGGGGTAGTGGAGCATGGTGCAAAATTCGGCCCCTTGGGTCACATATTATTTTGGGAAAAGAATGGATGGAAGAACAACAAGCAATCATAGACCCCGAAGGAAAAGGGTGTCACTTGCAATCCCCGGGAGACAAGAAAAGGTTCCACTTCCCAAATTCTTATAACCAAGCCCTCTCCAAGTTTAAGCAAACCATTCAAAAGCGATCAGTTAAAGTGGAAAATGAGCCTCAAATCTCCATTGCACAAAACCAACCCGAACCCCAACATGAGCAACTCATCCCACCCACTGGTGAGCTAACCATAGAGGAGCCCCTAGCTACCTGGCTCAAGAAAGGTCCCATCTTGTACCCTTCAACCCCATGCAACCTCCCCATAGAGCAAGTTCAACTAGTGCCATGTCATTCTCGTCACACAACATATCAATCCTTTTGCTTTGTGGAAACCCTTGAAGACCTACTTAGGAGTTTGAGTTATCAAATGGGGTTGACTAGCATGTTGGCCATGGAACCCATTAAGCCCAAGTACCTTGCCTTTGCCTACTCATCCATTGGCTCCATTACATCTATTTGCACTATAGGCCAATGCACTAGTGAGCTTCTAATCTTCCTGCCAACCCCTAGGGAACTTGACCCAATGAGCCCCACAAAAAAATGCTCTCCTCTCCTCAAGGTCACACTTCCTAGTGAGTCCACACTCTTGTTGTTGCCCCTTGTCGATGAAGGTTCAACATGCATCGGGGAACGTCCTACTTGGGCCAACCTATCCAAGGACATAGAGGGATCCCTCCATAAGAGTTTCAATTTCTATGATCCTTTTGACCCCACTCAATGGAAATCCCCTCCTTCCACAAGGAAAGGGATTTCAATTCCCGATGAGTTTTACACCACTCCCCTACCACAAGGAGAGGGCAATCAACCTAAGGAATCCACTTTGGTGCTTACCCCATTAGGAGACGAGTGCCCAGCCCACACTAGGGAGTGTATGCTTTGGAATGCTCAAGGTCCAGGATGGGAAGAAGCCTCATTCCCCTCAACCCAAGTCCTCCTAGATCCACATGTTCCCTTCCCACTAGCCCCTCATTACCAACCCACCTCCTGGCCCTCCTACATCTCTCCCTACCCCTCGCCCCTTTGCAAGGAGCATTACGATAAGTCCCACTGGGTTCATGATTTCCACTTCCCTATGTGTGCTAGGGACCCTAGGGCGACCACTTGGATTGAAACCCACCTCCACATCACCCACCCCTTAACCCATCTTGATCTGTTTGGCCACTCCCTATGGGCTTCCAAGTACTCCTCACCCACCACCCACTCCCTCCTACCCTCACCCACCATGTCAGGCCTAACCCACCCATTCCGAAATTCCGCCCACACTATGAGAGTCAATGCCAAGGGTGGCATCAACCTTGGAAATAAGGGAGTGACCCATCCCAAGATGTCCACCCCTTGGAACCGCTTCGATCCCCATGAGTGGAAACCCCCAAATCTCACAGATGGGACCATCTTGATAAGAATCCATGTATCACAACCTTTTGCATCATGTGGTCAGGCTAGTCACATCATTTGTGTCATTCACACACTAGGTCCAGTGCATGATAGGCTTACATTTGGACAAGTTGGTCTTCCCCCACTCTTCATCCGTCTCATGCATGATAGGGCCACTTGTGGCTGCCCCGGTCCACCTAAGTGCATCAAGGTCCACATGGTTTCTAAGCATGATAGGTCAATTCATGGATGCCCTGGTCCTCCTAAGTCCGTCAAAACCAATCTAACACCTGATACGGCTGAATTTGGCTGTCCAGGCCCTCCCTTCATCCCTATAGGATCATCATCCATGACAGTGCATGGTTTTAGGCCTAGAAAGCCCTCGGATCTCATTCCCCTTCCCCCACATGCTAGGGTGTCAGTCTCAGCTGAGTCCTTTGCACAGCATATCAAAGAGTTGCATGATGACATCCGCAAGCATATAGGGAAAAGCAATGAGGCTTACAAAAGATGGGCAGATGCTCACCGGCGCCACTGTGAATTTCAAGTGGGGGACTCGGTGATGGTGAGGACGGAGCGGCTCCTTCCCGGGCCTGCCTCCAAGTTGAGGGCATGAGGGTCGGGACCCTTTCGAGTTCTACGACGACTTGGCAGCAATGCTTATGAGCTTGACCTACCAGAGAGCTATGGGGTACACCCTACCTTCAACGTGGCGGACCTGGTACCCTACAAAGGCCCCGCGGTGGAACCTAGTGAGGAGCTTGAGCCTTTACCCCCCTTATGAGAGACACCCCCGGAGGGACTCCACTTTCTAACTTGAGGGACCGACAAGAGCAGGTAGAGGCAATACTGGATGAGCAGAGTATCATTACAAGGCACAAGGTGTATCAGCGCTATCTGGTTAGGTGGAAGAACCGTCCCCGACCGAGGATGCATGGGTGAGTCGGGAGGATTTGATGCGCCTGGACCCCGACATGATGGAGCAGTACGACAGTCAGGCAGACCCATACTCGACAGGGTCGAGTTCTCCCCACCCCGGGGGATTTGATGAGGGCATCTCACGACACTCCCTCTAGCTTTGGTCGTCTACACACTCTTGATATGGATTGATCATGGTCTCCACTTGTTATCTTCATTTTCCCAGGTTCATTTTATGTATTTTCCTTTTATTGAGTCCTATCTTATGTATTTTCCTTTATTGAGTCATGTGGTTCTAGTCCATTTCCCTTATTTTGCTTAATTGGGCCTTATTTCCTTAGTTATGGGCCCATAGGATTGAGTCTAGGTTATGCTCGGTCTTTTGTCCTATTGTCAGGGACATTTTGGTCATGTAAAGAGTGGTTGCCTATATATAGGCCCCATCTCTCCACTTGTACTCACTTTTGGATATTGAAAAAAACCACTTCCTTTTACCTCTTAAATCTCTCTCTCTTACTCTCTTTCCCTCACTCTCTCTCTCACTCTCTCTCTCTCCCAAGGGAGTTCGCCCCCACCCTCTCTCCTCCTCCCCCCCCTCACTTACTCCAACCCCCAACCACCTCCACTACCTCACCCACCTCCATTAAGACCCTCCACTTCCCCAAGCCCCTCATTTACTCCCCTCTCTTGTCCCAAAGCAAATCCTCCACCTCCCAACACAATCCACCACTTCCCCACACAAACCCCACCCCTCCCAAGGCCAAATTCGAATTTCAACCTTCCCCCCCCTGCCCTTGGTCGCCCTAGACCTCTCCCCTTGGCCAAGTTCGCCCCCACCTTCCCTATCACTCACCCTCCCCTTGTGCCCACTCCCCTCCCCACCACCATCCCTAGCAGACCACCCCCATCTCCAGCCCCACTTCGCCCTCCCCACCTCCATCTCTCTAGCCTCCACAGCCCCTCAAACACCTCTCATCTCCCTCCCATAGCCATTAGAACTACCTTACACCTCTTCCTCTCTTGACCATTCCCTTTCCCACCTCTTCTTCGTCTCCTCATTCTCACCCTGTTTCAGGAAGCAGAACTACAACAACTTGCAGAGGAGGCCACGACCATCCCTCAATGACTCAGGAGGCGAGACCTACATTTCTGGATTCTTCTGCAAGTCAGCTTTCAAGGTGAGGCGGTTTCGTCGGCATCCGAGCTCGGTGCTGTCCGCAATCACCATTCTTCTCCGACTGTGCAGAACTTCTCAGACCAGAAGCCAGAGCGGCAGAGAAGACTCTCCCACGACGAACCTTTAAGGAACCAGCCTTAAGGGTCTTCTACAAAGTTCTTCCTCCCCCTATCAGCGTCCATGAACAGAAGGCGGAATCCCGTTCGGCATCCGAAAACCATAGATACCAATTTTCTACCACAACCACACCGGTCTGCCTCCTCACAGTCTGTCCCGACCACCGTCCACTTCCCTGGACATCCAGCTCATCTCCGACATCATAAGACTTCCCCGTTTGTTTTTCTGCAAATTAGACTCGTATACGATTCCAACGAGTCCAGCGGTGCCAGATTTGGAGCTCAGGAGCAACCGTGGCCGCTTCTGCAACCTGCTATTTCAGACTGAGCTCGGCCAGAGACCAGAGCTGCATCCATCTTCCAGTCGCCAGAGCAGTCAGCCCCCAGATCAGAACGTCAACCAAAAATTCAAGCCGCACCCCTCTCCGGTTAGCAATCTTTTGGCGCAAGTCTCATCAGATTCTGAGCTCGGTTGATTTATTGGCTGCATCAACATCGACTCCCTGTCCAGAATTACAGAAGCTAGATAGAATCGGCGAAGCTCGGAAACTCGGTTTCCTTTGCATCTCTCCCCACCCCGCTTGGCCGGCTGAAGGCCCCTCCCTGCGTGGAGGTAGTTTTGAATGTATTAAGTATAACCCCCACCCCAAGATCACCCCTCCTGCGTGAGGAGTAGTGCTGTACCGTTTGCAATTTCAGGTCAAGCTACATCGCCGCGGCGATCGGGTGCATACCCTCGCCTCCCGGCGCGCCCTCGTCTCCGATCGGGATCGGTGTCTTCACACCGATCAGGTGAGCTTCTGATACTATCCTTAGTAGCCTTATTCCTGCTAGTTTAGTATTGCTTTGATTGCTCGTCGGTGGTGAGAAGAGGGCTCGAACTTGCATGCTAGTTTGTTAGTGTCCACCGCGGACCGTGAGTGAGTGCCACCAAGCCCCCGCCTTGCGGGCCAGCCGCCCACAAAGTTGGGTATCCTAGACTCATTTGGGGTCAGCCCTAGCATTGTAAGTCCATTAGAACAATTGGGTCCTGCCCCGGACCTTCATCATTATCTCCCGGACCCACCGGGTGAACGTGTGAATCGGGTGAGCAAAAATCGTCATCGTGAGAATCATTGAGCGCTTGTATGATTGCGGGTCTAAGTCCTAGGGTCATCTCATCATATTTAGTGGTCTTTGGGCTGTGCCACATCACCCACGTTTCCCTCGCAAGGGACGATTGTCGGGCTAGTTAGAGTGCTGTTGAGAGACGTCTCTACCCGGAGAACGCCACGGTGGTCAGCCGCCCGGCTTGCCTTTAGCGTGTTAGTGCTGGCCACATGTCAAGTCCGTCGTACATCTTAGCCCGGTCTCCATCCATCCCGCATCAAATTGGTATCAGAGCGACGGTTAAAGTCTAGGGTCATTTAAGTCCAAGGTTGCATTTGCATTCCAATATTTGGTATATTAAAAGGTGTCGTCCGATCGATAGGTTACGCCTATCGGGAAGGTGATTCACTCGTGTGAGGAGTTCTTCGGATCGAACCTCTGCCTCGTACCGGATATCGGTTTAAGTCTAGGTTCCTAGTTAGTGCATTCCAACCTTCATGTCTTTGCATGCCCACCCGGCGTGGTACCCATCACCATCGCTCCGCATCTATGGCTAACCCACGGGATGCCCCCCCCGGGAGACTTCCACTCCTTACATGAGGCAATGATGGCCATTATGGCTCGATTGGACCAATCCGAGGCTACCTTTCGGAATTTCTCCGATAATATGGATGGTCGCCTTCGAGCCATGGAGGAATGCATGGAGACATCCGACAGGTCTGTCCAAGATCTAGTTGGACGGTTAGATAGGATGTCACACGGGGACCCCCCTGGAACGGCTCAGGGCCCACCCTCACCTCCTCCCGCGGTGGCCCAAGGCCAACCCGCTCCCATGGCCCAAGTCCAGGCCGCTCCCGCGGCCCAAAACCAGCCCCCACCCGCTCCTCAAAATGCCCAGCAACAGGCCATCGAACCACAACATCGTGACCTTGGTCTAGAAGACTATGGGTCCGATAATGCGTATGGGGGGAATGGCCGACGCCGTCATGGCTTTCATCAGCCAAGAGATGAGGAGGACGATAGAGTCCTTAGGACCGTGCGAGCAGACCCTCCCACTTTTAACGGGTCTTTGGACCCAAAGGCCTATCTCGATTGGGAGGCCGGCATGGATCGGTACTTCGAGTGGTTCGAAATGACGGACCTCCGGAGAGTCAGGTTTGCAAAAATGAAGTTGTTAGGGCAAGCGCAAACTTATTGGCGCAATGTGGAGAGTTTGCTCTATCAGCGTCGAGAGCCCTCGGTTGAGTCTTGGGATGAGATGAAGGATATACTTAGAACTAAGTGAAGAGGCAAGATCTCGCGCTGATCCTGAGCGGGCAGTGGATCACCGGATAATAAACTGTAAGAAAGGGAAACGGATCAGGGGGCCCAGGGGTGAGTCCCTGGGGAAAATCCTCCGATGCTTAAGTCAGTGGAGCTATGGTGGGAGCAATATACAGAGAAAGTAGCTTCTGCGTGAGATCCCTCTCCACCAGAAGGGTGAAGTGGTTCCTGCTCAGGAGTTTTGAGCGTGTGATTGCCCTTACCTTTCGTTGGAGGGTATCCCTGGGTTAAATAGTGCGCCGTCTTCTGGAGTCCTGTAAGTCGAGGAGTTTCAGGTGGGGGTTACGTCCTCGACGTGGGATTTCATTACCTTATCGTGGGAGCGTTATCACCTTGGGGAGCTGGAGTCCCTCACCTTTATAAATTCCTGCCCACAAAGGACTCTTAACGGCTGCATGGATAAGCAATCGTCGGCCGTACCAAGCTCAGAGAGGCCAGCCCTATCCGGGCGGTAGGCTTAGCTCGGACGAAGATGGGTTGGATTGGTATACATGCGCCATCTTCCCCTGGGCGGAGAGATGGCTCGGGCATGGACCTTTCCTGAGACCTGACCGACGCTCGGGCCTTCCGAGCCTAGAGGCCGCCTAGGAAGGTAGTATCCTCGAGCGAAACTTTTATTGGGCTTTCTTGCCTAAGTGGGCCCCAGGGGGCTGTCACCTGACGGAGCTGAGCCTTGTTGGGCCCAGAGGGGCCTAGTTCGGCTGCTCTTAATTGGGCTACAGAAATCCCCCTCTCCACTTGTCCCCCTCCTACTCCCGAGCCTTAATAAGCTCGGAGGAGTAGTCGTTTGGGGTTTTGGACCAGCGTGGCTCAGGTGGGTGGAAATCTGGCGGTGTTATGAAGCCACATGTCGTGGTCACCTGGGCCCGTAATAATTGCAATCTTGACGGATTTGAAATGAAGGGGCCCCCTTTTCTCGGAGGTAGGAACGATGCGCCGCCTCCCGCGTGAGTTTATAGGCATTGGGCGCTGGTTGTCATCCCAAACTCTTTCCGTTGTTAGGGTGTGGACGCCAAAAAATGACGATGATGATCATGGCGACATTCGCGTCTACACATTCGAGCGCGAGTCGAATACATGACTACCAGAGAAACCTCACGCCTCACCCGATCAAGATGAGGACTCGCTTGGTGGTCCACTAGTCGATAAGGAAGCCCCCCCCGGGGGAAAGATATGGCCACAACTCTACAGTCGGTCGTGCCGAGAGTTGAATCGAAGAAGAGTCGGGAACTCCGACACAGTCTCAACTTGCACCGAAAGTCACGCAAAGTCTGGGACCGAGTCTCGGAGGCTGCGAACAGAAAGTTGTGGAAGCCATGCAACGCAACCGGAACATTATGGGAATGCCAACATTCATATAAACGGCCTCGACTTCGGAAAGAATCTGTTCGGTGCTTAAAACGGCACGGGAGGGCCTTAAAGCGGCACGCCTTAAAATGGCGCGCCCCCTTGCTAAAACGGCATGGCCAAACCGGCGCGCCCCTCTCCCTTGAATGGCCCAAACCGGCGCGCCCCTCTCCCTTGAATGGCCCAATTCCGGCGCGCCCTCTCCCCTTGTTTAACCGTTAAAACGACGCTACCCTTTGTATGCTATTACGGCATGGCGATTTTGAAGGCCAATAAACTTAATACGGCATGCCAATTACACTTGGGTTTAAACCGGCGTGGTCACTATTCCCCCCCGCGCCGTTTTAACCCCTCATCCTGTTCTCTGAAGCATTTCTATGGCGCGCTACTTTTGGACAAGCCATCACCATATGCTCTTCTTAAAACGGCGCGTCGAATGAAATGAGTTTAACCTCAACCTGTCCCGTCTGCCGACCGATACTCTGTTCTGCATAAATGAGATGCACATAGAACATTCAATGCCCCTGGTTCTGTCTCAGCCTCCGTTCGACAGCACAAAAGCTCAATGGCGAAGCAACCCCCAGCAGACCTACGAACATCCCGTCCCGGACGAGCAGCAGCGTACGGGACGAATCAACGGCGTCCAGCACAACGAGTCAACTCCTGACTTCGTTGCGGACGAGGTGGAATTGGCAGGGACGCTCCCAGGCTGGCTGATATATATAGGGCAGCATTGTGAAGCAAAAGAGGAGACGAATGATGAAGAGAAGAAGGGAACAGAAGAAGAGAGAAAAGAAAAGAGGGTCTCGACAGTGTGCAGGAAGAGAAGAGAGAAGGGAGGAGAGCGAGTTACTGGCATCCGAGAGCTCCACGGTTCTGGGCTGAAGAAAAGAGAAAGAGGTAGGGGGCGAGAGTGAGAGGTGAGTTGGAGGGGGAGAAGCCAATGCTTCCCTCTCCCTCCTCCGTCTAATGCATCTCTCTTTCTCTCCATCGAATGTATTTTCCCTTTTTGTTTGTAACGCCTTCTCTTCTATTTTATCTGTATCAAGTTTCCTTCCCCGTTGTGTGGGTGAATAAAAGAAGAAAAGCTATTCTTGCAACTCTTGTGTTCTCCGTTCCATTCCCTGCTCCGTTTGCTCTTTCTCCAATCATCCCGGGCCTTGAGGGCTGCCTTTCCATGGCATGACCCGAAAAGGTATCCGCTGCCGGATGAACATTTATGGCCCTTGTGGCAAATACATGTCCCTATTGAAGATTCCTCACCCGTGAGCCGTGGTCGTTCTTGTAGGCTGGCCCTCGAACGTTCCATACTCACATCTGGATTCGGACCGCCGTGAGGCCGCTCCGCATTTTCAGAGTCTACCCGGGAGTAATCCGTGTGGTGACTTTCGCTTCTCTCTGGCAAGCCCCGGTCTAGGGGAGATGCTGCCCGATTTTTGTCAGGGGATTAAGAGCACTCAAGAACAAACGAACAAACCACCTCCAAGAACAAGAACAACACACAGTAAAATATGTGAACCAAACCCCTTGAACGAAACACTTAAAATCCATGCTAAGTCACCCTAATGAACAGTTAAATGCATAAACTTCCTCCTTGCCAACTTAATCCACCAAATGAATCAACAACAGATCATTAACCCAACCTGCAGGTGAAAGAAAAAGAAAACACACAGTCAAAAACAATAAACCCTCGGGAGAGTTTAATACGGCGCGGTGACTATTCCACCGCGCCGGTTTAACATCACGCATTTAACAATCCCATCCCCCTCTTTGAACCTTAAAACGGCGCGCCCATTTCAACACCTTGAACTCCCTTAAACCGGCGCCCCTTAACCAGCGCGCCCCACCCATGAACTCCCTTAAACCGGCGCCCCTTAACCGGCGCGCCCCAACCTTGAACTCCCTTAAACCGGCGCCCCTTAACTGGCGCGCCCCCCTGAACTCCCTCTATCCGGCGCGCCTGCTTAACACAAAGGGGGAATAAAACAAGCAAAAATAATAATGAACCCCGCGACCTGACCGCGCAGGTCGATCCGCGTGCGAGGGCGCACGATGGCGAGTTCGGGCTCCATACTTAACAATTCACTCCCCCGGACTTGGCGCAAAGAGAAAATCAATGATGCCTTGTGGTATCGGACGTGGACCTCGGAGCCTCCGACATGGTCATGATCCGAACACATCCCGGGCCAATAGTTCGTTAACTCGACCCGCTTCTCCCGGGATCTAATCCCGCAACCCCACATTAAACTCATCGTGTCTACGGTAGACATTTGCACGGTTTTATCATCATCTTCGATGCTTCAAACGTGGACTCGCGTCCGAACAATGAATGGTCCAACCGTGACCGACATGCACGTATACCTTGGAACCTTCGTTTCCCAAGACTATGCATGAAAAGAAAAGTAATGACGCCCCGTGGCATCAGACGTGGTCCTCGGAAACCCCGATATGGCCATAGTCCGCAACCACCTCGGGCCAATAGATCATCAGCTTGACCCATCTTCATCGGGATCCGATCCCGCACCCACATTAAACTTGCCGCACCTACGGCAGACATCCGTGTGTCTTTGTCGTTGTCTTCGATGCTTCGAATACGGACTCTCGTCCGAATACTGGATGGTCCGTTAGTTACCGACATATATATCGGGATCTAGCCCCGCACTTGCACTAAACTTTCCGTACTCACGGCAGACATTTACACGGATTCGCTCCCGTCACCGTCTTGTTTTCTATACGGACCTTTGTCCGAACATAAAATGGTCCGTGTATGACCGACAAATCCGAATGGAACGAGACGGCTCTAGTCTTCCCCGAACCCTACGTTCGGGAATATCAATAAGACCTTCGTGAGTCACATTTGGACCTCGGGTTCACCCCAACCATGGTCATCGCCTGACCCACATCCTAGGCCTATAATCGGCCATCTCTGTACAAATCTTTATTTCAGAATCTAGTCCCGGGACACTTTTCCACTGTCCTTCGGCACCGGAAATATTAATGATGCGCACGCGAGCCCGACTTCGACCGCGGGAGGCGCCCCCGAAATGGTCCTGACTCGATCTCGCGCCGGGCCAATAAACTCGCTGATTTCCGATCACTCTAACTGGGATTCAACCGAATGTCTCCTGTCCCTTTGAACAATAAACTTGCCGTACCCCCGGCATACGTATGCTCCGGTTTTCTCGTGACGATTACGTGATTCACAAGCCGGACACTCGTCCGAACATCAAATGGTCAACACACGACCGACATGATCTCGAATGCTTTCTTCTCACCCTCGCACGGGGATTTTAATGTTTCCTAATAGACTTTTTACGTAACTAATTTTCCGGTCATGAGGCCCCTTTTCCCGGTGATTAATCAAGGGTGTTCCCCTCTCCGAGGGGATGTAAATGACGCCGTGACCTTTATGACATGGCAGGTTCCAGTCCCGACACGAACCACACAATCGTCTGATTAGTCAGATCGAGCGCACAATAAATCGTCACTTTGTGTCTGGCACGCCCACGCACTTAATAAACACCAATAAACAAATAAACAACGATTTTATTAAATAAAAAGTGCGTCCACATAGGGTTTTGGCTTTCCTTCGCTCTTTCACTTTTGGGGCTTGTTGATGCACTGTGAGGACACAGCGGAGGAGCAGAGACTCATGGCGGCGTTTGAGGAGTTGGCGAAGATAACTACGGAGGCGGTCCAGCAGCTTCCTCCTTCCCCGGAATCTTCGAGGTCTCGAGAGAATTCTTCTTCAAGTTCTTCCTCGGAATCTATGGTGGGCCAGCGTTCGGATGCCGAGGGATGGGGCGACGAACTGGTGGTGAGAGTGTCGGTCCCGAACTGCAGCGAGTTGGGGGAAGCCGAGGTGAAGAGGCTGGAGCATCAGTTTTGCCTGCCCCACAAGTATAGCTTCGCTGTTGCTGCCCCATATGAGACAAGCCTGGATTGTCGTACGGGCCATATCTGCATCTTTCTTCTGGCGTGGAAGAGCGAGTTTCACCTCCCCTTCGTCCTCACGCTTCTCAACTTTTTCCAGCTGGCCCCCATTCAGTTGGTAGCCAACTCATACCTTCTCTCTGCTTTCCGAATCCTCTGTCCTCAGTGCGGGGTTCCTCCTTCTTTGGACCTCTTCCACTATTTCTTCGAGTTGAAGGCGCACCCGTCGGCGGGGAAGGGTTTTTACTTCATCCAGGAGAGGAGGAATAGGAGTTGTATTTCGCTGGTGGCGAAGGATTCTTCGCACAAAGGGTGGAAGACCCAATTTTTCTGGGCGAGGATTAATTCGGTGGAGGAGACTTGGAGGTGCCAAGTAATGCCCAATTTCCACCCGAATATCCCTCCCCGGCAAGAGGAGTTCCCCTCACATGTGGAGGAGTATGCTGCTTGTTTGCTGAAAAATCGCCAGTCTACCGAAGAGCTGGTGACGCTGGAGAATATCGAGCGGTGTCTTCTTATGCAGCTGAAGCCGTCAGGTGCCACCACTTAGATCTTCCTTCGGAGACGGGGGTCATCTTTCCTTTTCTTGATCACGCCTTCTTCTTTGTGCAGACACCAGGCGTGAGCCTTCGGAGTAGGCCGCTGAGATCATTGACCTTGCCGATGACTCAGCGGCTGATGAGCCGGGCACTCCTGTGGGTCGCCCCCGAGCCCGGGACAAGGGCAAGGGGGCAGCCTTGGAGGGGACTTCTCGGCCGTGCGGGGCGAAGCGCAACGATCCCGTGGAGGGGAGGTTGTGGGAGGCCGTGAAGGCCAGGAAACGGGCCAGGAAGGCCGGGGCCGTTCCCGCCGCTGGGGGCAATTCTGGCTCGGCGACGCTCCCCTCTCTGGGGCAAGATAGGGCCGACCCTACCGAGCCTGCTCCCCCATCTGCTGAGCGAGAGGGGGCCGAGGAGACTAGGGGCACCCCGGGGGATGATGGTGACGGGTCGGCTCTCCCCTTGTCGGGAACAGAGGGGGCCGAAGTTGAAACAACCGTGGCCGAGGCCGGGGCGCCGGTCGAGGCGGGCGATGATGCGCGGGCCGAGACGGTCGAGGTTGGGGGTTCACCGACAGAGTTGTCGCAGCCCCAACCGTTCGTGGTGCACGGGGCGGCCGGGCTCGCAGTGTCGATCGAGGTCGAGGGTTCGCCTGCGGGGGCGTCGCAACCCCAACCGACCGTAGCGGGTAGAGCGGCCGAGCCAGCAGCTCGATCTGGGCCTTCCGGCGAGGCGCCAAGTGCGGAAAGGGTACCCATGCCGGAGGCTCTGGAAAGGCTCGGCATCTCGAGCAATTTATACCAGTTTTGCCGTGAGGTGTCCGCGAGGATGAAAGGAGGAGACAAGCGTCATTCTCCACTCGGGGTCCTCGACATCATTATGGAGGGCGGCCTGGTCATGGCCCAGATGGGGGCCACAATGGCGGAGACTTATGCCCGGTCAGAGTCAGAGGGGTCGAATCTTGCTTGGACCCTCGGAGGGTGCGAGAGGAAACTAGCTCGACTCAATGAGGAACATGAGGGGCTCCGACGGGAGTTCTCCGCAATCAGGGAGTTGTCGCGGTCCAGCCGGCTGGAGGTCGGAGCGCTGACCGAGCAACTAACCAAGGCTCGAGAATCGCTTGAGAGGAAAAGTAAACTCCTTGAAGAGGAGCGCCTTCTTCGTCTCGAGTAGGATGGCCGTTGGGAGGCCGAGCGTGCCGAGTTGGTGGACCGGGCGGAGGCCGCGGAGCGCCTTCATTTGGATGCCAAGGCCGACCGAGCTGAGGTGGAGAAGCGATCGGTCAAGGCCGAGGAGTGGGCGGCCGAGGCCAAACGGAAGTCGGTCGAGGTAGAGAAATGATCGGTAGAGGCCGAGGAGTGGGCGGCCGAGGTGGAGCGGGAGAAGGCCAAGCTTGCCGACAGGATGGGACTGGCCGGGGCGGAGGCGATCGAGCAATACAAGGGCTCAGAGGCCTACCGGGCCGACCTGCAGGAAGCTGCCCTTCCTTACTATGAGTCAGCACTTTGCCGAGACATCCGCAAGGGGTTTAAGCAGGGTTACCGTCGGGCAGTAGCTTATGTCGGGGAACAAGATTCTTGGATTTATTTCCCCTCTGGCCAATGCTACGACTCGGACGAGTCATCTTCCAGCTCCTCTGCGTCGGGCGGGGAAGATCCAGAGGGCTCTTCTCCTGAGGGGTCGCCAACTCCGGCTGCCTCGGGAGGGCTCGCGACCGAGGCAGTTCCCGCGCAGACGGGGTCAGTGCCAGGGCCGGCCGTCGTCCAGGGCGCCGGGGGTGAAACACCTGCGCCTCCCACTTCTGAGCTTCAAAGTGGGCCCTAGGCCTGATGTATCATCCTGTCTTGCTTCCTTCTTTGTTTGTCTCTTTCTTTTTTCAAAAAAGGACTTCCACTTTTTGTAAGGAAATAAATAAAATCTTACTTGCTTCACGCTATCCTTGCCGTGATTTGATCAGCGTATCTGTAGTAGTTGGAAAGGACCGATACTTTCTGCGCAGATCTCGCATGATGGTTAGGTGAGCGTCTGCCAGGGTGCCTTTCCGCGTTCTCATGCATTAAATGCCTAGCTGCTTCGCGTGTCCCACTGGGGCGGAAGACGAGGGGTTTGAGGTGACCATTCATAGGGGGAAATTCCTTTGGCTTGTTTTTGAGGAGGGAGTCGTTTAAGGCGAGTAGCCTCCCTTTGCCTATAAAAAGACTGAAGG
Source organism: Amorphophallus konjac (assembly GCA_022559845.1). NCBI lineage: Eukaryota > Viridiplantae > Streptophyta > Magnoliopsida > Alismatales > Araceae > Amorphophallus > Amorphophallus konjac. The sequence continues at coordinate 177,234 of JAHNEJ010001891.1, read as the reverse complement.
GAGTCCCTTACTCTCCATCGCTTAGGATTTTCCCTGACAGTCTTTCCTCTCCCCTTTTCTCGTAGCGTTGAGCCTTTGCATTTGGAGCATGGAGGAGGATCCAGATGAGGGGGCTATCGATGGCAGGGGGCAGGGAGTTCCTGCTTCCTCGGATTTGAAAAGGAGTCGACGGCCGGCGGGCGGATTTGAAAAGGGGTCGACGTGCGGAGGCACGCCGTCTTCCCTTTATCAATTCCGGCGAGGCTTTCAGGGGGGCGAGATGGAGGGCGGATGGGGGCATCCGTCATCTCCGCCGCCAGTCCCTCTCTGCTCGCTTCAGGGATGGGGGGAGGAAGCGAATTAAGCTCCCTCCTTTCTGGGCCTTCCTCTACCTCCTCATCCAGCTCTGCTGGTTTCTTTTTCTTTCTGGCAGCCTCTTTTTCCCTCTTCTGCTCGTCCTTTCTTTCACTCTTTGGAGGGTGCTTGCTCTCTGTACGTTCCAAAGAGTTGGCAGGTTGGAAGAGAGGAGGCATTCATAGGCATTCCCTCTTCCCCAGCCTCTGTCAACTTGGAAGGTAGCCTTCCCCTCCGCAGTCCCTTCTGTCACCTTTGTCATGGGCCACCCGAGCCAACTAGGTCGACGGCCTTTTATCCGAGCCAGTTTCTACCCGAGGCAGAGTCAGTGGCTGGACGCAAGGAGATCATCCGAGTCAGCCGAGCAATGGCCTCTTGCAGTGTTGCCAGATGGATTTTTTGCTTTCTGTTGTGTAATGTATTGGCTTTTGCCTTTCTGATGTACCAACAATCGTTTGAATGAAAAGGAGAAAATTTTATTTCACTCAAATTGTTTGCACAACTTCAAAAGTAGAACTTGCGTAGTGTGGCTGCATTCCATGTCCGAGGGATGGGTTCCCCTTCCATTGTAGATAGCCGGTATGCTCCTTTCCCGAGCGTCTCGACCACTCGGTAGGGGCCTTCCCAGTTAGGGGATAGCTTGCCCGCCGCCTCTAGTGGTCGAGAGGCTTCGGCTTTCCTAAGGATGAAGTCTCCCGGTTGGAAGTGCCTGTCTCAGACTTTGGCGTTGTAGTATCGAGTGAGGCGGCGATGGTACTCCGTTGCTCGGATGCTGGCAATCTCTCGGAGTTCATCTGCTAGGTCGAGGTTCTCGAGTAATTTTTGCTCGTTTACCTCGGGCGAGAAGCAGATGACTCGGAGGGAGGGATTGGCGATCTCCAACGGAATGACGGCCTCGGTGCCATATACCAACTGGAAAGGACTCTCACCGGTTGCCGTTCTGGGAGTCGTTCTGTGGGACCAAAGTACGCTAGGCAGTTCCTCGAGCCAGTTGCCCTTGGCCTTGCCGAGTCTAGTCTTTATGCCTTTTAAGATAGTCTTATTGGCATTCTCGACTAGCCCGTTGGCCTGAGGGTGGGCGACCGAAGTGAAGTGGTTGCGAATACCTAGATTGGCACATCTGTCTCCAAAATAACGAGAGTCAAATTGCCGACCGTTATCGCTCACTATCACCCGGGGGATGCCATAACGACAAATGATCGACTTCCAGATGAAACTCCAGACGACTGTCTCGGTGATCCTCGCCGTGGCTTCGGCCTCGATCCACTTGGTAAAGTAGTCGATGGCGACGATGATAAACTTCTTCTGGGCCTGAGTCGTAGGGAACGGCCCAAGAATGTCGATCCCCCATCGAGCGAAGGGGTATGGCTTGGTCAGGGTGACGAGCTCTGTAGCCGGCTGATGGACTAAGTGGTCGAATCGCTGGCATCGGTCGCACTGTTGCACGTAGGCCGTGCAGTCACGCTGCAGAGTGGGCCACCAGTAACCCTGCCGTAGCAGGATCCGGGTGAGTGACCTTCCTCCTGAGTGCGCTCCGTACAGGACTTCATGAATATCTTGGATAGCTCAGTTGGCTTCGTCGGGGCCGAGACACTTCAGGAGGGGACCGAAGAAAGATCTCTGGTAGAGAGTGTCGTCTAGAATGACGAAGCGCCGGGCTTGGTACTTCAATCTGCGGGCCTCTCGAGGGTCGGAAGGCTCTTGAGAGTCCCGGAGCCACGACAGGTAGGGGGTGCGCCAGTCGCTCGGAATGGCTGAGTCAACAGTAAGGAGCTCCGAGTCAATGCTCGGGCGCTCTAGCTCTTCAAGGAGGACCGATCAGGTACCTTCGGGGTCGAGAGAGGAGGCCAGCTGAGAGAGGGCGTCCGCTCGGGAGTTTTCCTCCCGAGCTATTTGGACTACCTCAAATCTCTCGAACTGTTGGGCCAGGTCTCTGACCAGTTGGAGGTATTTGATCATTGGTGCCTCTCGAGCTTCGTACTCGCCGTTGACTTGGCTAGCGACCAGTTGGGAGTCAGTATGGATTTTGACTCGCTCAGCCCCTAACCGTCGGGCCATGCGTGCTCCCGAGATAAGGGCCTCGTACTCGGAAGCGTTGTTGGATGCCTGAAAGCTGAACTTCAAGGCATATTGCAGTTCTGCTCCTTCGGGGGACTTCAGGAGGATTCCGGCACCACTACCGACCGAGTTGGAGGATCCATCAACGAACAATTCCCAGGTCGGCCTGGGAGCGGACGGGGATCTTTCTTCAGTCGGGATGGTGCTTTCGGCGATGAAGTCGGCGAGCGCTTGGCCCTTCACAGCTGAGCGCGGCCGATAGGATATATCGTAGGCCCCAAGCATAATGGCCCATTTGACGAGTCATCCCGAGGCTTTGGGGTGGGCCAGGATCTTCTTCAATGGTTCACCGGTTAGCACGGTGATGGGGTGACCCTGGAAATAGGGCCGGAGGTGCCTGGTGGAGGTAACCAACGCTAGTACGAGTTTCTCGGTTGCGGGGTACCTCCTTTCTGCCTTGTTGAGCACCTTGATGGTGTAGTAGACCGGCCTCTCGACTCCTGGGTCAGTTCTGACTAGGACCGAGCTAACCGTAGATGGTGTTGCCGAGAGGTAGAGCAGCAAGACTTCACTCGGAACGGGCTTGGAGAGCATCGGGGGCGAGGCCAAGAACTCCTTGAGCTCGATGAACGCTCTCTGGCATTCCTCATCCCATGCGAACGTAGTAGATGCCAATTTGGGCCCCCTCAACAGCTTGAAGAAGGGCAGGCATCGTTCGGCCGCACGGGATAGGAACCGGCTGAGAGCGGTGACACGCCCAGTTAGGCGTTAGACGTCCTTGACGCAGGTGGGCGGGCGCATGTCCAGGATGGCCTGGACTTTGTCGGGGTTGGCCTCGATCCCACGCTGAGTGACTAGGAAACTCAGGAACTTCCCGGATCTCACTCCGAAGGCACACTTGGCAGGATTGAGCTTCATGTTGTACCTCAGGAGGGTGTCGAAGGTCTCAGCAAGGTCGGTGAAGTGGTCTTCGGCCTTGGGGGTCTTGATGAGCATATCGTCGATGTAGGCCTCGACATTCCGACCTAGCTGTCGTTCAAACATGTGGTTGACCAGCCTCTGGTACGTGGCTCCAGCATTTTTCAACCTGAAAGGCATCCGGGTGTAGCAGTATACGCCATAGTCAGTGATGAAGGCGGTCTTCTCGACATCTTCTGGATCCATTCTGATCTGGTGGTAACCTTAATAGGCATCTAGGAAGCTGAGTATCTCGTTGCCCGAGGTTGAGTCAACCAATTGGTCGATGCTCGGCAACTGATAACAGTCCTTAGGGGTGGCCTTATTCAGGTCGGTGAAATCCACGCACATCCGCCACTTGCCTGAAGCTTTCGGTACCAGGACGACGTTGGCTAGCCACGTCGGGTACAAGACTAGCCTAAAAAGGCCAGTCTCTTGCCCCTTGGTGACCTGCGCCTTGATGATCGCATGTTTCTCCGGTGGATGCTTCCTCCTGCGCTGCTGTACGGGCTTCACGGCGGGGTCGAGGTTGAGCTTGTGCATTACAGTCTCCTCTGGTATCCCGGAGAGTTGATCATCAGCCCAAGCAAAAACTCGGATGTACTCAGAAAGGAACTTTTTATATTGCTGTTGAACCTCAAACGGTAGGTCGGCTCCGATCTTTACTCCTAGGGTCGGGTCATCGTTTAGGAAAACCGCTAGCAATTCGCCACTAGGTTCGGTGGTTGCGGATTTATCCTCGACTCCCCGGGGGCCCTTGTCCTTCCCGTCCGGCCTTGTGGCCTCTACCGAGATATTGTTGCACCTTCTGGCCGCGGCCTGGTTACCTCGGACTTCCCCCGAACCCATTTTTGGTGGGGAACTTCATTTTCTGGTGATAGGTAGAAGGCACCGCTTTTATTCGGCTGAGGATTCCCCGGCCGAAGATGGCGTTGTATGCTATCATACCTTTAATCACTGTGAAGTCCACCATGACCGTAACGGTTTTGGGTGGGGTGCCGAGGGTAACCGGCAGGCTTAGGGCTCCCTCGGGATAGGTGGCCAGGCCATTGAACCCGTAGAGATGGGTTCGGATCGGGCGGAGTTTGGATGGTTCCTCCCCCATCTTAAGGAAACAATCATAAGACAGTACATCAGGGTCACTCCCATTGTCAACTAGAATCCTATCTACGTTACAATGGTTTATCGTGGCCGAAATCACGAGGGCGTCGTCATGCGGGGTGCTCAGCCCTTCCAGGTCTTGGTCGGAGAAGACTATGACCTGGGGCTCACTCGGCGGGGCCTTGGGAGGCTCTGTGGCTCGGCTCACCCGCTCGGCATGACGCTTCCTTCCTCGGCTACTGTCGCCGCCTGATGCTGCTCCTCCGGAGATGACATTGATGTAAACCCCACAGGGGGCATTGTCGATCTCCTCTGGGTGCCTCGGTCTTCTTTGCGCTCGGCTATGAACCAAGCTAGATGTCCCTGACGGATGAGGCGCTCAATCTCGTCCTGGAGCTGGTGGCAGTCGCCGGTGTGGTGCCCGTGATCGCTATGGAACAAGCAATGCTTGTTGCGATTACGGTTCTTCGATTGGCTCGGGTTGGCGGAGGAGGCCCGAGTCCTTGATGCCTTCGTAGATCTCGTAGACCGGCACGGCTAGTGGGGTGTATCGCTCGTACTTCCGTGACGGTTCCTTGCGTTCCTCATCGCGGTTCCGCCTTTTCCCCAAACCTGAGCTTGGCTCGGAAGCCCGCTTCTTGTCCCCCTCCCGACCCGAGCCGATTGCGTCTCGGCAAGCACTGAGCACCTCTTTGCACTCGGCGTGGCGTAATGCCAGAGTCACTAGCTCGGCAAGGGTTGAGGGAGGGTGGAGGACAAGTTCGCGGCGGAGATTCTCGTCCCGGGTGCCCCCAGTCAGCGCGGTTATGGCTGAGGCCACGTCCAGGCGGGGGATTCTCAGGGCTTCTGACTTGAATCGGTGAATATAAGCCCTGAGTCTTTCCCCTTGCGCCTGTTTGAGGGCCAGGAGCCCCGCTACCGACCTTGGGGGGGCACTTCCGACGAAACTCTCTTTGAAGACTCACCCAAATTGCTTGAAGTCTCGGATGAATCCGAGGGCGAGGGCCCAGAACCACGCCTGGGCGCCCTGGACCAGGGTGGTCGCGAAGGCTCAGCACTTGATGGCGTCCGATGCTCCATGCAAGGTCATCAAAGCGTCGAAGCTGTCGTAATGGTCGGCCAGGTCGCCCTGGCCGTCGTAGAGCTTGAAGGTCGGGATGGAGGTTCTGGGAGACACCTCTACCTTCAAGACGTATTCGGAGAACGGGGATTTCTCCTCATCCTCCGGGAAAGATGTCTTCTACAGGGCGCGGAGCGCGCGCTCCTGTCTGCGAACCGCCTCTTGAAATCTCGCAGTCAGAGGGATAACCTCAGCTGTTGTCGTGCCGTGGGGCTGGGAGGAGCGTCCTGGTGATCCCCGGGAACATCGGTCTCCGGGTTTAGACGGCGCGCCCCAGGTTTTACCCGCCTTGGTGTGGAGGAAGCCTCTTGCTCCGGAGGCGGAGCCTGCGAGGGTCCTCCAATTCTGTTGCGGATGATCTGCTGGTCGCGGAGAGTGAAGCGGCCTCCGACGGTGTGCTGGGATGCATTCTCGCGGGGAGGGCTCCTTGACAGGGCGCGGGACCTTCCATCCCTAGCCGCCTGGGTCCTCATGAGTTCCACGAGGACATCGAGTTTCACGTTGAGGGCTTGGAAGGCGTCCGTACCATCGTTGGGCGATAGCCCTATCGCCGTAGGGGGGGTGGTGGTGGTGGTCCGTTGGCGAGGGCACTGGCGTCGGAGGGGGGGTTCTGTGAGACCCGAGAGGGGCCATGCCCCGCCGCTACCATGGCCTTTCCCCTATCACCGGCGGACCTCCTCCCTGAGCTCCTTCGCACCATACTAGCTTCTCGTACGTTTCCCACAGACGGCGCCAGATGAAGAGGCAAGATCTCGCGCTGATCCTGAGCGGGCAGTGGATCACCGGATAATAAACTGCAAGAAAGGGAAACGGATCAGGGGGCCCAGGGGTGAGTCCCTGGGGAAAACCCTCTGATGCTTAAGTCAGTGGGGCTATGGTGGGAGCAATATACGGAGAAAGTAGCTTCTGCGTGAGATCCCTCTCCACCAGAAGGGTGAAGTGGTTCCTACTCAGGAGTTTTGAGCGTGTGATTGCCCTTATCTTTCGCCGGAGGGTATCCCTGGGTTAAATAGTGCACCGTCTTCTAGAGTCCTGTAAGTCGAGGAGTTTCAGGTGGGGGTTACGTCCTCGACGTGGGCTTTCATTGCCTTATCATGGGAGCGTTATCACCTTGGGGAGCTGGAGTCCCTCACCTTTATAAATTCCTGTCCACAGAGGACTCTTAACGGCTGCATGGATAAGCAATCGTCGGTCGTACCGAGCTCAGAGAGGCCATCCCTATCCTGGCGGCAGGCTTAGCTCGGACGAAGATGGGTCGGATTGGTTGACATGCGCCTTCTTCCCCTGGGCGGAGAGATGGCTCGGGCATGGACCTTTCCTGAGACCTGACCGACGCTCGGGCCTTCCGAGCCTAGAGGCCGCCTAGGAAGGTAGTATCCTCGAGCGAAACTTTTATTGGGCTTTCTTGCCTAAGTAGGCCCCAGGGGGCTGTCACCTGGTGGAGCTGAGCCTTGTTGGGCCCAGAGGGACCTAGTTCGGCTGCTCTTAATTGGGCTACAGAAATCCCCCTATCCACTAAGTATCTTCCCACCTCGTACCATCAACGGCTCATAGATCGGTGGCAGAACCTCACCCAAGGTGATAGGTCTGTGTCCGAGTACATCAGAGAGTTTGATGAATATTTTTTGTGATGTGACATCTCAGAAGAGAGCACGATGCCTATTTCTCGCTTCCGTCATGGTATGCGGCCCCACTATCAGTACGAACTCTTTCGCCGCAATGTGACCACCCTAGAGGCCGCCTATCAAGTTGCTCTCGAATTAGAGTAGTTTGAGTCAGATTTTTCTCCCGTCCAACGACCGGGAACCATCCATCAGCGTGGGTCCGACTCTCGGACCACACCTAGTTCCTATAGCCGATTTCTGGTGGTTCGTCCTCTGGAACCCCCTCGCCAGGACCCCTTTGCTCTCAGGCCTCACCCTCTCCCTCCAAGGGACCCTCTCCCTCGCCCACAGGCACCAATCCCCACCCCACACCCCCAGTAGCCCACATTGCCTGCCCGACCCCAGCTCCCATTTCCCCCGGCCCGACGAGAAGACAAAGGAAAGGGACCGATGACCGGTGGAGCATCTTCTAGCACAGGGCCACGTGACCAGTGCTATAGGTGTGGTGGAATTGGACACTTTGCGGCCATGTGTCCCACTCAGGAATCATTGGCTATTTCGAACACTCCAGTCCGCGACGCCACACCGGAGCTAGTGGAGGTCCACTATGAGGCGGACCCCGAACTCGAGAAGGAGTATTTTGATGCGCTTTTAGAAGAGCATGCTGCCAACCCGGGTACCCAGGCCAATGTGCACTTGGGTGTGATCTTTCCGAACCTTTGAACCCCCATTTAGAAGTAAGTAGGTTCATGTTAGGTGCCTAAGAGTTCCCCAACTTTGGGTTGCATTGTTTGTTTAGTGTCTAGGTTTGTCTAAGGTTGTGTGTGTGTTTGTTTATTTCTACTGTTTATTTTTGTTCACGCATATGGTTTGCATTGAGTCGTGTCCCAATCAAAGGCCAGCCATGCACGTATAAGGAGTTAACTGATGCACGCTACATATCCGTGAGTTTAAAAGGGAGAGTATGTCATGATCAGGGTCATACCTGAACGGTTTCCTCTTGGGGCCATAAAGCAACTCTTGGTCCACGATACCCACCCTTTCTGGGTCAAGAAACAAGTGGGTTCGAATGCATACGTTATTGAACTACCAGGCGACTATGGTGTCAGTTCGACGTTCGACGTTCAATGTTTCTGATCTGGTAGCATATCGGAACCCGCGGTGATCCGTAGTGAGTTTCGGGCTTTCTCCTCCTATTGTGAGTGACACACCACCTGAGAGTCCACCTCTTCCAGCCTCAACGCACGCATATAGATTGTATACTGGATGAGAAGGTGATCACCACCAGGAACGGAGCCTACCAACACTTCATGGTGCGTTGGCGAGGATGCCCCACGATGAGCAACGCCTTCACCACATGCGGAGAGTTCAACCCACAAGACCTTTACTCGACGGGGTCGAGTTCCTCCCACCCAGGGAGAATTAGTGCAGACACCAGAGCGAGCGAGTAGCACGAACCGGCGAGCCGACCGTACCATACGCGGAGCACCAATCGGGCTACATCGGCTTCCCTTTGAAATGGAGACAGTTTGGCTTGAGTTTGGGTACTTTTAGCCTTTGTTTGCATTGAATTTGGGCTTGTAATGTGTATTGTTACTTGGGTTTTCATTTTGGGCTGATTGTAAGGCTCTTAATAAGCCATTTGGTTTAAGCCCTTTAGAGTCCATTAAGGGGGAGTGGCCATTACGCTTCATGATGGATCCATAAGCCACTTAAGGCCCAATTGGGCTTCCTTCTATCATGGGCCACCTAGGTTGGAAGGGCCATAAGCCATGCATTGGTGAATGGGCTTAAGGGTGGCCTTGGACCAAACTTGGCCCAAGCTTGGCCCATGAAGGGGGTGCCCCCTTCTTTGGATGTATTAGGCTAGTTTTCTTTGTTTTCTTTTCTTCCCTCCCTCATTTACCACAAGGGAATATGGAGAAGGCTGCTGGTCCAAAAGAATGGCTTCCACCTACCCCCCCTCCCCTTTGAATTTCAAAGGTAGGTGAAAGTAGGTGAGTCTATGTCTCCTTGTCCCCCCCTCTCTCCCTCTCATTGTCAAAGGGGTGCAGCCCCTCCCCCTCCCCTTGTTCCATCGAAGCTCCCATCCCCCCTATCCCTTGCCAATTCCTATATAAACACGTGCATAGTGTAAGGGAAGAAGCTAATGAAGTTTTTGTGAATGAATTTTGAGTTAAGAGAGTGATTCTCTTCCCCCCCCCCATGGGTGTGATGCCCTGCCCAATCCTGTGACGGTATTGAATCTGGGCGTGTGACTCGCCCCTATATCCTCCCCATCCCCTTCTCATCTGGTTCCACTAAAATTATCTGTGATACTTCATCGAGTCAGGATGATTTCAGAGGTGGTTTCACGTCGATCGGAGTTCTGGATCGCCGGCAGCAATTCTTTTCGTGACGGCGCGCAGATCTGCCCGAGCCTACTATCCAGATCTGGAGTTTACTGATTCTAAATTTCCCCAGATCTCCTCTCAATCCATCAGGAGCTCCCTTTTGGAGTGATTCTAGGATTTTGTGTCCTCTTCGCGCTGCCGCTGATCTCGTCTCGATCTGAGATCTGTGCTGATCGTGGCGAGAATTCTCGTGGGATCGCGTAAGCTGATCTGTGCAGACCCGACTCAGAAGAAGAGCCAACTTCCTGAGTCTGCCCCGCCTCATCCCTTGCAGATCTGTACAAGCGCTTCGGTCTGCGTCTTCCCTTGGACGTCGCCGATGAGCTCCCACAAACGGCGCCTCGATCCGACATCTGGAGCCAATTTTTCTATAATTATCTGTCTTCCTGTGCAGTTCTGAGTGCGCAAAACCAGAAGCTCAGATCAGTCACTGCTGCGCCCAGATCTGAAAATATCTGATCGCGCCCTTCAAAGCAGATGATCTTCATCATGTCACCGACGTTCTCCAACAAACAGAACTCCGATCGGGCATCGGATCTTGGCGCACCAGCCTTCGCAAGTTCGCTGCGTAGGGTGAGCAGCGGGGGCAGAACCAAGTCGACTTCCATTCGGCCCACCCGATCGGCTCCGGCTCGCTTCCCTCGCCTCCTGCGAGTGCGGCCCGTCAACCCAGGTTCCAACAACCCCAAAATTGGTGTTTGTAGCCCTTTATCTCCTACGTGGAGTGGGCCTCAGGTTCTGAAATTGTAAACTTAACAATTGTGTGTATTGGGGTTGTTTGAATTTGGCCGGGAATCTTTCCCCACGCCTAGTCGTGGAGGTATGTGCTTCGTTCCTCTCTCACATTGCTGGTTTAGTATATTGTCATATATGCTGCATTTGTGAGATTAGGGCTATTAGCTAGTTTCAATTACTGTGATTGTGTGTGAGTGAGAGCCGTTCCTTAGCTCCAGTCGAGCACCGAGCTCGGACTGCACCACCCTAGGCGACAGTGGTTCTTTAACCGCTGCGATCCCCACGTTTCCCTCGCAAGGGACGATCGTCGGGCTAGTTAGAGTGCTGTTGGGAGACGTCTCCACCCGAAGAACGCCACGGTGGTCAGCCGCCTGGCTTGCCTTTAGCATGTTAGTGTTGGCCGCACATCAAGTCCGTCGTACGTCTTAGCCCGGTCTCCATCCGTCCCGCATCAACGAGGAGCCTGCTTCAGGCAAGGTGGATGCTGAGGGATATGTAATGGTGAGAAGGTTGTAGAGACGGAAGTGAAGGTTGCATAGGCAAGAGTGCATGGCTAGTGGTGGAGAGATTTGGTGAAGGCATATGTGGAGCGGGATGAGGGGGTATATAGATGGCATCCACCTGCTCGGGATGTGGTGTTCCCTTGACTAGGGGAGATGGAGGCAGAGACACATGAGAGTACAAATAAGCGAACAGCTGACTCGTGGAGGGTTGACATGTGGAGGTGTATGGGTATGTAGAAGCGGAAGGTAGACTCATGGAAGGATGACTCGCGGAGATTTGATATGTGGAGGTTTGATATGCGGAGGGTGAAGGTTCAGTTGTGGAGGTGGAAGTAGATGTAGATGGCGGGGTGTGTGGATATGCGGAAGGTGGAGAAGACTCAGGGTCAAGGGAATCTTGGATTTGTTGGCGGATGAAGCAGGCTTGACTATAAAGTTGTTGCCAGGAGGTGATGTCATTGAGGGCCAAGATGAAGCGACACTCGGGCATTGCGTTAGATATCAGCATCTTGATTTACTCTGACTCCGGAATTTGCCCCAGAACTTGCACGGCAAAGCAATGCCAGCGGTCGGCAAAGGTGCAGAAATCTTCGTCGAGCTTCATCTTCTCGTGGGCCAGATCCACCATGGAATGCTTGGACCCAACCTGGTCATGAAATTGCTGAATGAACTTCTCTTGCACGACTTGGAAATTTACAATCTGCTCTTGCGGAAGAGAGAAGAACCAATCCCGAGCCAGGCCTTCCAAAGACAGACCGAATCGATAGGCCATTAAGCGTTGGTCATGTCGAAATTGGGCCGACTCATAAAGAAACTCCTTTAAGTGCACATAAGGGTCACCGACTCCACCATAATGGCAATATGCGAGAATTTGCGAAGATGGCGGGAGTCGAAGATTTTAAAATACAAGCGGGACACTCAAGGAGGTTTTGGGATCAATCCGACGTTGAAGTTCATCAAGCTGGCGTTGGGTTTGAGAAATCATCTCTGGAGTAGGGAGAGATCGAGAAAAATATGGGCCAACTTGAGCAAGAGGTTGTGAACTCGGACCAGAATGATGATATTGGGCTGGATAAGAGGATCTGGGCTGAGAAGAATCGTGGCCCAATTCGGGAGTGGAAGGGTATGCGGGCCTGGAAGAAGCAAGAGCATAAGGACCCATTGGGCCGGTAGCAATATGCGTAGAAGGATGAGGCCCATTAAGAGAATAAGGCCCATTAGAAATTGGGCCAGCGGCATATGAATGAGAGGAAAGAGGCCCATGAAGGGAAGAGGGCCCATTATGAGAAGACGGCCCATTAAGATGACATGAAATGAGACATTGGGCCTAGGTCGGGTCCATTTGGCGAATAAGGCTTGATAGATGGGCCATGAGATTAGCCTGTTCCTCAAACGGGTCAGAGGGACCACGGGAAGATGGGCCCAGGTGGGAAGAGGATTCCACGCTGGGATAGAACGAATATTGGGAAGAAGAATGATACAAGGGGTTAGAATGATGCTCCATGAGGGCACATGGAGACTTAATACAAGGATATCAAGGACAATACAAGTGGGGAAGCAATGGCTTAATGGGCTTGAGGACAAGAGGAGACTGACCCACTAATGCAAAGACCAAGGGAGAATGGGACTGGACAATGGACATACAAAATGGGCTAAGCTAAATGGGCCTAACAACAAAGAATATGTGAATGCAACACAAAACACCACTAATGGGCCTAGACAAGTCCAAACAACACAATCAATGCAATGTGAGAGTTTTCACCTAAGTCAAACAAGTTGATATGATGGGAAATATTTTAGAAGTTTTTAATGGACCTTTTAATGATTTGAGTTAAGAATAATTCTCTCAAGATAGGAATCTTATGGGAATAAAGTCCGAACTTTGGGTTGACTAAGGTTAACTCTCTCACACATATGTAAAATGCAAGCCTAAGGGGTGGAAAGGTACAACCGGCCCGACGTCCGTGTGGGAATCCACGGCTCACGGGGACTTATGAAGGTCCCGAATAAGATCACCTAGTCGACTGCAAGGAATATGGAGGCGAGAGGATCACTTACCAAGGTAGCAATGTAACTATGATATGCAATGCATGGCCCTCTGTGCACCAGAGTGCATACAAAAATCTAACATAAAAGTGAAAAATGGAAGTAATATTTAATTATGCAAACATCATGATATGAATGCAAATAATATATGAAAATGAAGATGATACAAAGGACGACAAAGTAGGACCAGGAAACAACACAATCAGAACCCGGAAGGCAATGAAATCATCAATGCAAAACGTACCTATAAGTCTGCCCTTGAACCTGCATGCAGATTTTATGCACAAAATGTAAAAATGGAGACAAGATTTGACTATGCAAATGTAACCCAAATAATGTAAATAAGATATGGATGGAAAGACAATACAAAGGTCTACACAATGAGCCCAAGAATAGCGCAATAGGACCCCAGGAGGTCAATTAAATCACTGAGCAAATTTTCCCCCGTGAACCTATGCGCAGATTGCATGCAGATTTTATGCAAAAAATGCTAAAATGATGATAATATTTAACTAAGCAAATGAGTCCCAAATGATGAACATAAACTATGGATGGAAAGATAATACAAAGGACTATCCAATGGAGCAAAAATCAGCAAAATCAGACATCGGGAAGGTAGTGAAATGATCAATCAAAGTTGTACCTGTGAACCTATCCCTGAGCCTGCCTGTAAAACTTATGCAGAAAACTCAAAAAGTTGGACAATATTAGAATATGCAAATGTGACCCAAATGATGCAAGTAATATATCGATGGAAAAACAATACAAAGGGCTATCCAACGGAACACAAATCAGCTCAATCGGACACCGGGGTCAAAAGTTATGTCTCGACGAACAGGGCCTTGTGAACATGCATGCAGAACTGCCAGAATCCCCTTGCGGTCTACCAAATGACCGTTTTTGAACCCCTTGCGGTCTACTAGAAGACCGCTAGGACACGAGAGCCCTTAAAACGCCAAAAATAGTGGGAGAATAGAGGAAATACTACCCAAACATGAACATGCACCCACCCAACTTACAAAAGAGTATGAAAACAAGCGTGATGGGCATTGGCGTCCCACCGTGATCGCCAAAAAATTGTTGATTTATTTTTTTTAATTCTACCTCGCCCCCTTTAAACTAACATGCTAATGCATGTATATGAAGCAATCATGGAAGTATGAACAAGGGAGTAATGAATAGATGAACTAACCGTGATCGCCACCAAGGATTTAACAACGCCAAAAGACAAAGATATGAGAACGGCGTCGCATACCTTGGAAAGAAGACTTGACCGCGCACAAGAGACGGGTGCGGGGGACTTTGTAGATTCAAACCTCCTCTCCTTCTAGCCGGTTAGAGAAAGAGGGCCTCATGTTGTGTTCATACTCTCCTACAAAACAAAGCCACAAGACAAGAGAAAATCCATTAGAAAAATGAAGTGTAGTAGCAATCCAGCAATGATAAAATAGGGGTAGAAATTGAGGGCAAACTCACCGGGGGGAGATTTTTAACCCCTGTGGAAGGGTGGAAAAGATAGGTGTATGTGTTGTGCATGCATGAGAGTTGAAATCACAAAATTTGATGAAGAGGATAGAGAGAAAACGATGATGCAAAATGGGGGAAATGCATGTGTAGCAGAAAAAATAGTGTTTTGTGATGATTTGTGATTTTTAGAGGAAGAAAACTAAGAGTATAGACAATGAAATCAAGCCCAAAAGGATACAATAGAAAGTTAATACTTCCCTCTTCAAGTCAGGGTCGAAGGATTGAGTCAGCGGTGCAGCATGGCTTCGTCCCGAACCAAGAAAGAGCCCCCCGTCGTCACTGCGAATTGGGCAATTTATATAGAGTTTGCAGAAAATTCTTAACTTCCTCTCACGATTCCAGAGATATAGTCCAAGATAAATTGAGTTATATGGATCAAACTCGAGATAATACTAAGGACAAGAGATAGAAACAAACGAGACTCGATTTGGAAGAGTATTTTAGAAGATATGGCTCTTGGAAGGAGGTCCCGTGGCTTAAAAAATAATGTTTGAGTTGAACTAGGACACCTAAACTCCAATCTTTTGACCAAGATTTCGAGAGACAGTCAATTAAAATTCAAGTTCTATAGATCAAACTCGAGATAATCCAAAGGACAAGAGATAGGAACAAACGGGGATCATTTCGGAGCTATATTCTAGAAGATATGGCCGCCGCAAGATAGGTTCATCGAGCAAAATTGAGGCAGAGTCCAACGCAGGCTGGACTCTTAGTGGTTTGCTTAGCGGTCGGTCGACTGACCGTTGAGGAATAAACAGTCATTTGCATGACCGTTTGCAATAAGAAACGGTCGTTTGCATGACCATTTGGGCAAACTTCGTGCGACTTTGGAAATCGGATCATATCTCTAAAACTGTGCAGAACTAGCGAAAGTGGTAGAAGAAGAAATTGTATATAACTGAAAGATGACCAACTTTCCTGAAGAGAGTAAGATGAAAAGATGATCAGAAGAGAGAGAAAATAGGGTGACAACAGATAGAAAAAATATCAGGACACATGTGAACAGTGCAGTTTGCTGAAAAATGTGAATTACTTGACATCGGTGTAGAACTAGCGAATGGCGTAGAAGAAGGAATTGTGGGTCTTTAAAATATGAACAACTTTAGTGAAGGACACTTTCGGAATAGAAGAACAAAATGGTATGAAAAGGGGCCATGTTCAGGACTACACAGTGAAAGGCATCGAATGCTTGATGGAGTCGACCAAAATGGGCCGTAAGTCAACTTGGATGACCGGAAGTTGATAAGATAAGCTCTAGGGCTCTAAGAAATCATGATATCCAAGGCTCAAAGGCTAGGAAACAATGAAATGGGCTCGAAATCCGTCCAAGGAAGGCTCTAAAACAATGGGTAATTCGAGACATCAAAAATGATGAATAAGAGAAATGATGCAACTTGCGGGCTAAAAACGGGTGTCAACAATTGCGACCAATGCACACGGGTCTCCAAACATCACAGACCTTGCCATAGCCGACCACTTGGCTAGCCTTCCCAGACACTCGCAGCTACCAACTGGGATCCATAATTATCTCTCGGAGACCACATCTCTAGGGTAGCAATTCCAACTCGAGGACACAGCTCCCAACATGAGTCAAGCCCATAGCTTACCGACTCCAACCTCACGTCCTCGACGTCCATCAGGCGATACCTTAGCAACTCCATATGGGGCTAACACTAAGCACCTGACACAGCTTCTAATAAAAGAACATGGTACTCATGCATCAACCTTGCCAGCATATTTCCCCAACTCCTCATCTTGCCAGTGCCACAAACCATAATGCCTCAAGCAGTGGCACGATAACCAACACGGCCCATACAACTTGAGACAATCTCACACCGAGGAAATAATCCTTCGACGCTCTTCATAATTTCTCGGGAATCCACCCATAGCAACCAATGCTATGATCTTGGACATGTGGGTTATGGGCCCACTAGGCTTCCACTGCGCACTCTGATCTGCATGCACAACCATCACAGACAGCTCGGGATCCGCCATCCCGAAAGTCCTCAATTCGGTTGGCTAACTCCGAAAAATAGGTTGAGGAAAGCGTAATTACCTTGAATCCAGAAGATAGAATCTCTCTCTTAATCTCGCGCTCCTCCTGTAACTCCGCAAGCTCTGATTCACCACGCATCGTGAATCACAACACCAGACATGAATTCTCGCAACCACCACCCAACTTGTACACATCCTTCCGGAATAATGCCAACACCCTTACGCATCAAGGGAACGGGAAATGCTTCTCACAGGCAACCACCTTGCCAAAACATCGAACACGTCTCGCACGGATTTCATGGCAAACAAAAGGCCAACCAATCCGAACACATAATGTAAGATGACGGATTTAGCAAAAAGCAATTCTCTCTCCGACCAAGGAGAAAACAACATACCTCCTGCAAGGTGGGAGATCCCCACGCATGATGAACCTTGCATACACTGGGAACCGCACCTTCCAACACTAGAAAAACCATCACCACTGTCAGGTCCGCTCCTTCAATAACACTTGCCAAGTGTCTCGTCAGACCACACTTACAGCTTCTCCCGATGCACCATCAAAGCAATTCCTCAAATTGCAACACGTCACGCCTCGAGCACCGGCCCTGCTGATCACCAGCCACACTCTGCCACAGCGGTTGAGCTAACTATTGCCACACACTCCTCACCTATCCCTACCTCTAACCTCGGAACCATTAATATGCCAAACACTTACCGAGGAGCGAAGAAAACCACAAAAGATGCCAGGCTTGAAGGTCGTTACACCTCTAGCCACCAGACATCATTCCCTCAAATCTGTCCTTAATAACACCGATTTATTCTCGATACTCGGATCCTCAAAAAATCCATCTCCTAAGCTACCGCCAGGCGAACCACCATGCCAAGAGCCACAGCACGAACCATGATCGGCACCTGCCAACGCTCATTCTCAGTCCCAAAACTGCCATGAAACCTTCACATCTCACCTGCCAGCTCACACGGTGCACCCAAGGCAGTGCATAATGGCCCTAAATTCTACAATCTGGGCTAAAACCAATCCACTGCCACGTGATCTCGAACCAAATCCAGGACTAAAATAGCCCATTCAGGCATAAAAGCCGCAGGACTTAGAACTCACTGGGACATCTGTACCCAATCCTTCCTCGAAATCCACAAAAATACGCAAGATCGACACGTCATTTCTGACTCCATAGAGCATAATGAGAATGTTAGGCTCGACAATCAGCAACTCACCAAGAAGATCCTCCTCTCATCCGAGCACATCTCTCGATCAGAACACCTGTTCTGCCACCTCAAACCACGATCTGAGCACCTCAGGGGCTGGATAGACCTCAAATTGGGGTGGCCAAAATGATAATAACACCCTTAGAGCACACTCACAGCCACTTAACCATGAGCAATCCTCACCATCCATCTGACCTTGCCATAGATTCTTCGAACGCTACACCACAGCATCGCACCTGCCGGCAAACTCTGCCCAATGCAGCACGACTGGGGCCACCACCAATGGGGAAAATGCTCTCTAACTTACTCCTCAGGCCCCATGCCAGCACTCTGACAAAAATAGCAACCACCTTCACAGCGCCAATACAGTGCACTCAAGCTCCCAAGCGAGAAACCAAGCGGTAAATAAGCACAAAAACCCTATGCTAGCTGCCGACTGTACTGGACCCTATGGACTCTAATTACTGTAATTATCTTAAATTCCCAAGTACATACAACAAACACTCGCTCTGATAGCATCTGTAATGACCCAATATCCAGATATCGAGAATAACCCGATACCATTCGAATCCTGGCACGCCGCCCACGAGCCGGAGGGCTCGGAAGGGCTAAAAGGTTTGTGTGGAGGTACAAGGAAAAGAAATAAAGCAGGAGCAACAACAATAATACCAATTAAATAAACTAACTATAGAGTCCAGTCCAAATAAAGTACAGTCTACAGAAAAAGAAATGTACCCTAATGCCGAGTGAACACTCGGCCCGATGAGCTGGCAACTACGAACCCCCGCGCTACACCCTCGAACCTCGAGGAGAAACCGCTACACCTGAAAAGTAGGGGTGGGCGTCCTATCACTGGCTCAGTAGGGGTCCCATGGAACCCCAACCGTAAATAACGGTGGTAACAGAAAGCAACAACAACAACATGAGTAGTAATGACAACAACGATGGCGGAAGGAACAGCTGTAAGAACCCTCGGTAGCTACTGGAACCACGGCTCTACAACTACTCCTATCAAAATGGAAACCAACACCCCAATCTCACAGTCGGGGGACCACCGGACTAGCGGGAAAACCCTGGCTACGCTGCCATGAGAAGCATCACGACACTTCTATCATGGAGGCCCGTCCTCGTTGACTAAGGCCCAGCCCAAGACCACGCCATTTGGGGACACGGTCACGACCTCGCCATCGTGAACCCTACGCCGTCTAAGGCAAACCCTCGGTAACGTTTACCAGAAACCCTAGACCTCTACATCGGGAAAATACCTGAAAACTACACGTAAAATCACGTCTCACAGACGAGAAATGGAAACTCAAGTCATGAGAGTCTCGTCATGTGACGGGAGTACTGCACACTAGAAGCAAGGTCGGATGTGTTCACTAACGACTTAGTCCGCGCCTCAGGTGTCTCCCTCGCCCCAGGCGAAAATGGAGACACTGTACTAGTAACCACGAAACAAGGGTCTAGTAGGGGTCACACTCGTCAACACACGTCCGTAGTCCCTGACCATGTGTGCACACACTGATTGACAGCACTATATCATGCCCTCTAACTAGTTTTCCTCCCGGCCCAGACTCGAGCCGCTACAAGGGAGGCCCTATGGCAACCAACCTAAAAACCATCTCTCCCGGGTCTAGCTCTCCACCTACTCCCAGGTGGGTAGGCACACACGTGCCCAAGCAAGCTACGACTAGTGGGAGGTCACTAAACATGAAAACAGAAGGCCACACACGCACCCATTGTGAGTAACATGGAGTAGCAGGTGGCTCGGGGCCACCAGACTCTGGACAGGCAACTAGACCTACCAAATCCAACGACCCTTGAGTCACAAGACTCAGGTCAAGGCCGTCGCATAGGACAGCTCCATGCTGCCAATCTGGCCCATCCCTAGGTTAGAAACCATGATCGAATATAACTTTTAAGGCGACACATAACCATCGAGCTTAATCCCTTTCCAAAGGGAAACCAAGTAACCTCCAGCCCCAGCTTGGCCATTGAACCTATAGTTCATAGGCCATACACATGCCCACACGGAAACTACTTTCCGACGAAGCCAATGACGTATGGGAATAACCCTCCGCACTCACACCGATCCATAGTGACTCGATCAAGCGTAACACGAAAGCCCGGAACAAGTGGGGTCACCGGGACCCTCAAAACCCATGGGCATGCTAATCGAGGTAACATGGTACCTCTGGACACCCAAAAATATGGTCACGGTATCCACGAGGTGTCCAAAATATCCACGGGGCCAAAGGTCAACCATTGGGTCACAACTGCATCGACCAGGGCCCAAAATTGGCCAAACAGGGCAGATCGGTCGACTGAGGCCCTTGTGTCGGTCGACCAAAGCTTCCCGTGCTGGTCGGTCGATCGGACCAAGCCGGTCAGTCGATCACCCAACGGCGGCGTTGACGCAGCGCGGGCTACGTCGACCTCCCCAACAGGGGTCGGTCGACCGACCCTCTCGGTTCGGTAGACCGAACCCTACTGGGTTCAGCCCCGCACGCTGTGCCATTGGGTCGACCGTCCTCAACCGCTCCGTCGACTTAAAATGGCAGTGACCCCTTTGAACCCAGCCCGGGGGCTCGGTTTCCATGCCCACTCAATCCCAATCGAGGGGGAAAACAACGGGGACCATTCCCTAGGTCCCAAGACATGAAAATGGACTGAAATAAATAGCAAAATGTCGATCGATTCGACGAAACCGTCACACGCCCAAAAACATGCTTTTTTACCCCCAACGGGAAATAAACCCACTCACGGCTCACCTTGGCCTACCAAATCCACGGGAAATGAATCATATAGGCCAAAGATCCATCCCCCTACCTCCACCGAAGATTTCCCACGCCGAGATCGTCGTTCCGTTGTGAAAACGCCATTCGAACGCCACCGGGTCCACGAACTGTCACGCCTCAACCGCCCCGTTCCACACTCCATCCACACCGCTCCAAGCCCCACGAGCCTCGCCGCCTCACCCCCGCCTTCCTCCGTCGGCCGTCGGAGAAGAGAGTGAGAGAAAGATAGAACGTGAGAGGGAGAGAATGAGAGATGGGGAGAGAGAGGGGGGTGGGGGTATATTTATAAGGGACATTTGGGATTTAGAAATTCCAAAAAATATAAAATTAGGAAAAAATACTCCGCACGATCCTCGAAAAATGCACAACGTGCCTGCAATGTCCCGGAGCCCAACAACACTATAGATATATGGAACGTGGCTCCACAATCACATGAATAGGATATGCATATATGAAAACAGGATGTGCCCCGATCAAGTGAATAACATGAACATGTAACCATATGCAAGCATGATCATATAAGCAATAAAAGGGGCGATAAGAGATGTAGAAGAATACCATGATCGCCACCAAGGAATGACAACGCCAAAGATGTGTAGAAAGGGAAAGAAGTGTGCATTGTGTACCTTGGAAAAGAGAAGATGATCGCACTGAAGATGGGATGTGGGGACTTTGTGGGTTAGCCTCTCTTCACCTTCTAGTCGGCTAGAAGGTAAGGGCCTCACTTTCCATGTTTTCCTACGAATCAAAACCAAAACAAGAGGAAAAACCCATTAGAATATGTAAGTGTAGAATCTATCCCGAATGCATAGAAGAGTATGAAAGATTGAGGGAGAACGCACTGGGGGGGATTTTTAACCCCTGTAAAAGGGATAAAATAATAGGTGTGTATGTTGTGCAATGATTATGATTGAAATGATGAATTAACACGCAATAGAACTATAGAAAATGATGACGTAAAACGTGCAAAAGTGCAGAAATTGGGAAGACTGTAGAAATCTGTGTAAACAGTGTAAACAGAGTGCAAAGAATGATAGAAATAATAAGGAAAATGAAGCCCTAACGTGGAGAGAATGATGCTATCAGAAGATGTGAGTGTTGTGCATGTTCAGAGATAGGAAACACAGTCATAGGGTGACTGGAGCCTGTGCATGGATGCGAGAGATATGGCAAAAACTCAAACTATGCAGAAAATCGTAGAACTGTGGCAAATTGAGCATAAAGAACAAGGGAAATGTTGCAGAAGAAGAAACCTTAAAAGGAAAGGGATGGACCTAATGAAAGGTGTGAATGTTGTGATGAAATGAGGGTGAAAAGAGGGATTTAAAACGGAGAGGATAATAGTTAAAAATGGGGTGCAATATGCATGAAAATGCAACGTGCAGAAAAATCTAAGTGTAGGAATCTGTGTAAAAGTGCAGAAAGTATTAGCAAAAATAAATATGAAAGGGACGAAGGACGGAGCCTAGAACGATGGAGAACGACGTTAATACTTCCCTGAAGAGCCCGAGGTCGAGGAAAATGATTGGCGGTGTGGCATGGCTTCGCCCCGGTCATGCAAATGTGCCCCCTTTATGTAGAAAATTGAGTGCAGAAGATGTGCCGAAATTGCAGAACAGAGTGATGAAATCAGAAAAGTAGGGGCAAAGAAAATAGGGAAAGGACGCCCAAATATGATGAAGATGAAGTTAACACTTCCTTGAACAGCCCAAGGTTGAAGAAGGATGGTGGCAGTGGAGCATGGCTCCGCCCCGGCCTGAAGAACGCCCTCGATTCGCACAGGCGAAATAGGGTTCTTATTTATGGAGAGCAGGAAACCCAAGGCTCGAAATAGGGGATAATCACCCAAAATAGGGGATATATGTGAATAAATCTTGAGATAATAGTGGTGATAATCCCATAGGATGGATTAGAATCGAAGTTGACGGATATCCCCATCGAAAACGGTGCAAGATAGGGCTCCCGGAGAGTCCTTGGGCGAAGAAAACGGAGCCACGGGTGTGTAGGACTCTGTTCCGAGAACGTAGTTGGTCGATCAACCGCTTCTTCATGAACACGGCTATGCCGGAACCGCGTCTATAAGAAGTCAATCTGGAGTCGACGCAGGAGGCCCACGAGGTTGACGCACCTACAGGCGCCCGGGAGAGGAGATTTGAGAACGCGGTTTGGAGGAAACTACGGCCACATGGTTGTGGTTTCCATAAAACCGCGGCCATGACCGATTATTTAAATAAAAAAATAAAGATAAAAAATATGGCTGAACGCGGTTGCCTAGGGGACTGCGTTATCATGAACGTGGTCTCCTAGGAGACCGCGTTTAGAGAGGCAGTGCGGTATTTGCTGGACGCCCGTTCGGCCATCCGAACGGCCCTAAACGGACCTGAAAGTGGGGGGGATCAAAGATAAGAGCCTCCAAAGCTCAATGAGCTTGAAAAATGACCAAGAAATGGCTCGAAGTACAGTCAACGGAGACTCTAAAACAATGGATAATTCGGAGCATCATAAAGGGTGAATAAGTGAAATAACTTGACTTGTAGGTCAAAAATAGGTGTCAACAGATGCCCCTCCTTGATGTCTGCTTCGCAAGGGAGCGAGCGGAAGCGGCACAAAGATAAAATGGAAAGGAGATGGAGTGAAAGCGAAAGTGATAGGAATCAACACCGAACACGAACATTTTATTTTTGTATTTATATCCTTTTGTTTGCATTTATATCCTTGGCTAATTGGGTTTTCAATTGTAAGGCATTATAAGCCAAAGGGTTAGTCATTAGAAATCTTTGGGTTTCTTTGCAAAAAGGCATTTGGGTTTCTATGTAAAATGCCAGTAGGTCCAGCAGGGTCCCCCACCCTCTTTCCCATTGGTCCACCTAGGATCTAGGGCCCATGTGGGGCTAGTTCAAAGTCCAAGATTGGACATGGACCAAGGAGGGACAAGATGAGAGAAAATTCAAACTTTTCCTCTCATTTTTCAAAGGGGCACCCCCCTTTAACACTTGTTTATTCATGTTGTAATATTTTTATTTTGGCCATTTGACCACATGGGGGATTAATTACCCTATCCCTAGTTTACCCCTCCCTAACCTTAGATCTAGGGATAGTTTAGGTCTTTTGTACATTTCTATATAATCCATGTATTTTCTATTTTGTGAGAATTAATGAAGAAAAAAGAGCATTTGCTCCAAGCAAGCCCAAGGGCGCCCCTCTCTCTCCTCTCCCTATTGCAGCTGGATTGCTGTGGTTTCTAGGGTAGATTCCCTACAAAACTTGGTGGATTCTAAGTTCTATCACCTCTGCTGGATGTGATTTCCAGCCACTACTGCCACTGCCTCCGTTCGTGCCGCCGTCAAGCCGCCACAACCATTTCTTTACCGTACTATTCAGGATTCCAAGATTCAGGACAGAAGCTGAAAGAAAAGGTTGTTACGCCCAATCCAGTTATCTGATGATCTTGAAATTTTGAGAGATCATCCCCCTCCTTGGTAGCCATCCCCAATTTAAATTTTGTGTCAATCTGCCACCGTTTGATATTTTTCTCAGTATTTTAGTTCTACCCCTGACAGTCTGCCAATCAACAGATCTCCGAGACGGTGTCTTGTTGTAGTATTTTTCCCGCCCCCTTAGCCTTCTCTCCAAAAATTCGCAAAAAAATCATACGTGTTACTCACATCCCCATCTTCCACCCATAATTTTCTCAGAGTCTAGATCTACCAATCCCCTGTCGGTAAAAATTTATTTTCAGGCAGATCATGTTCTGTCCTGACTGTCTACAATTTCAAGCCAGAAACAACTACAACCCACAGAGTTTTTTCATTTCCAATCCGTTTACAGGATGGATCTGAAAATAATATATGTTGTATCCCTTCGAGTCTAGTTTCCAACATTACCAATTTTCCCTCCATCTGATGCCGGATCTGGGCGTAACAATTATTTTCGTGAAGGCGCACTAATCAGATCCGAGTCAAGCCAGCAGAAGCAGTCCGGGAATTAATTCCTCAGAAAATACACCGGCTTAGATTCGGCCGCCGCCGAGTTTAGAGATTGAAGAGGCGTCTTCCACCGGTGTCCCACCCAATCGTTGCAATAGGGATTCGACCGGAAGCCGCCGTCCCAGTTGCTGAGTTCCCTTACTGAACTGAGTTGGAACAGTACCGAGTCGAAACTGAGTCAGAATAGCAGCCCGTCTCTGACTCGATAGCCCTTTCGGCTCGCTGTCCGTCAACCCAAGATTGTCACTCCCGGGTCTGACTATAGCCCTTTACCTCCCTGCGTGGAGTGGGCAATAAATATCACTACTGTAAATTATTGATAATTACTGTACCAGGAGTTTTGGTTCTTGGCTGGGGTCGCCTTCCCCACGCCCGGAGCATGGAGGTACACTCCCCACCCTCCTACTTTGGCATTTTGCTTATCTCGTATATTTTCATATGCCGCTGCATGAGCGTTTTAGGATAACTAGCTCGATATTTGATCACCGCTACGAGAGTGAGTGAGTGAGTGGAACCCGTCCCGTGACTTGATCCGAGGACGCAGAAAAGCCGATACCCGAGACTCATTACCGATTTCTCAACCGCGCAGATCCACGCGTTTCCCTCGTATAGGGACGTCCGCGAGCTAGAGTCCCAGGTTCGCGTCCCGTCCCGCATCAAATTGGTATTAGAGCTAAGTCGAGTCTAGGGTAGTCGGTTAGTCAGTCCAAGGTGTCGCATTTGCATTCCTTTACCTGGTATATCAAAAGGTGTTCCCGGAATGATAGGTTATGCCTATCGAGAAGGTAGCACACTTGCGTGAGTTCGATCTTCGGATCATACCTCCGCCACGTACCGGATACTAGTTGAGTCTAGGTTTGTAGTCGAGTCTGCATTCTAACTTTGCATTGTAGTTTTAGGGTCGTGTCTAGTCGGTTTGTCTTGCACCAAGTGTCGGCACGGCCATCCTATAGCTCCCCGTGTCCCATGGATCCCCAAAAGCCCACTTCATATGAATGGTGGTGACACACCCAAGGATGGGGAACCCAATCCTACCACCTCCGTAGGCCCGAAGCTTCAGAGTTCTATGGCTCCACGGTCCCGAGCGACTACCTAGAGTGGGAAGCCGCTATGGACAAATACTTTGAGTGTTACGTTATGTTCGATGCCATACAAGTCGACTTGGCCACAAGGTGGCTTTTTTATGAAGTCGCCAAAACATCGAGGGGCATAGAATACTTGAGGGAAATTAGGAGGCAATGGCCTATAGAGTCGTGGCGAGAGATGAAGGGGGAGCTTAGAAGGGTCTACCTACCCGGCCCAATCACCTCCAACCAAGTGGGTCATAGTCGGAGGCAAAGAGCCCCGCATGTCGATGAGCCTAAACCCACGGCTAGGCTGAGAGACCATGAGTGAGTCCACCATGATGCCCCTAATCTAACCCCCACCATTGCCGAACTCTTCAAAATCATGTCGGATCGGTTGGATAGGATGTGTACTCAAATTGACGGATTCCTACCCGAGCCTCCCAACCCGGTGCCATCCCAAGGACCTCTTCCCCTCAGGGAGGACATTCCTTCCCCACCCATGAGAGCACCATTGCCATCACCCTCACCTTCCGATCTTTATTCGGAGCCACCTCATTTGGAGCCACCCGTGTTTCTAACGGGAAAGCTATTCATCGCCGAGCCACTACTTAGTTGGCTCAAGATAGGCTTGGTCCCTAGACCGCCTTGCTATCCATCAATGGACCCTACACTACCATTAGTGCCGGTCAACTCATTCCATACCACATTCCGGTCTAGTCACCATGTTGATACATTGGATGACCTTATTATGGGATTACACTCGCAAATGAAGTTGACGCATATGTTGGCCTGAGGCTTCGATCAACCCACAAGTTGTAGCTTCACCCATCCCGCTTTGGGGTCCATTACCTCCGTGTGCACCATGGGTCAGGTCACCACGGAGGTTCTTTTATTCCTCCCCATGCCGGCCGAACCAAACTTCATTCCCTTTATCCCAAGGGAGGAACCATATCTACTATATGAGACCACTGTCCCATCTACCCCAGTGCATGAAGGTGACCACCTACACCTTCAAGAATTATAAACATGGGACCGTGACCTATGGGAACCCAGCTCGAGGGGTCACACATTCTTTGATCCCTTTGACCCCTTCCCTAGTGAACTCCTTGACCCACCACATCTACTTTACTTCTTCGAGGGAGTCCACTATCACACCCCTTCCCCACGGGCCAGACCATCTACACCCATCAAGCCCGTTCATTGGCAAGAGATACATACTTATAGGGGTGATGAAGAAGGTGCATTCAACCCTCCTGGCCCATCCAAACCTCCCAAATTCTAAGGGTCGTCAGTGCATGAGTGGTGCATTTTGGGATATCTAGGAGTCCATGATTCTATCGACATTTGGTTGCATCGTGTGTATGCATGGCACACATTCGGATGTTCAGGTCCACCATTGCATATGTACGGGTCGGTCTAACAGTAGGTTTGTCTAGGGTCATGTGTGAGTCCGTGTTTTTCTTTATTGTCCAGTTTGTCAAGATTGTTGAGTGCATAGTGAGTCCGCATGTGTCGAGCATATTAGGAGTTGTATAGTCGGTCTATTGTAAGCTCGCGATGTCAGTCCCTTTCGAGTGTGAGGCAAGTCGGGTCTAATGCGTACGTTGTAGACTTGCCGGAGTGTGGGATCGGCTCTACCATTCTATGTCTCGCATCTAGTCGCATAAAGGGACCCAGCGGTGAATCCTAGTGAGTCATTGAGCCGTCTCCAGCATTTGTGAGTGACCCCACCCCGGAGTGTCCACCACTAAGCCTCATTCCCACAGTAGCATGTGCATATCGAATATATACGAGATGAGCAGGTGACGATTACTTGGAGTGGAGCGTACTCCGTGCTACCTGGTCGGTGACAGATCCGCAGGAGCCACATGAGCAGCCGCACCCCTTACTCGACGGGGTCGAGTTCTTCCCACCTGGGGAGAATTGATGGGAATCAACACTGAGCACTAACATTTTATTTTTATTTCTTTATCCTTTTATTTGCATTTATATACTTGGCTAATTGGGTTTCCAATTGGAAGGTATTATAAACTAAAGGGTTAGTCATTAGAAATCTTTGGGTTTCTTTGCAAAAAGGCCTTTGGGTTTTTATGTAAAATATCAATAGGTCTAGTAGGGTCCCCCACCCTCTTTCTCATTGGTCCACCTAGGATCTAGGGCCCATGTGGGGCTAGTTCAAAGTCCAAGATTGGACTTGGACCAAGGGGGGGGCAAGATGGGAGAAAATTCAAACTTTTCCTCTCATTTTTCGAAGGGGCGCCCCCATTTAATACTTGTTTATTCATGTTGTAATATTTTTATTTTGGCCATTTGACCACATGGGGGATTAATTATCCTATCCCTAATTTACCCCTCCCTAACCCTAGATCTAGGGATAGTTTAGGTATTTTGTACATTTCTATATAATCCATGTATTTTCTATTTTGTGGGAATTAATGAATAAAAAAAGCATTTGCTCCAAGCAAGTCCAAGGGCGCCCCTCTCTCTCCTCTCCCTCTTGCAGCTGGATTGTTGTGGTTTCTAGGGTGGATTCCCTACAAAACTTGGTGGATTCGAAGTTCTATCACCTCTGCTGGATGTGATTTCCAGCCATCGCCGTCGCCGCCTCCGTTCGTGCCGCCGTCGAGCCGCCACAACCATTTCTTTACCCTGTTGTCCAGGATTCCGAGATCCAGGACAGAAGCTGAAAGAAAAAGTTGGTACGCCCAATCCAGTTATCTGATGATCTTGAAATTTTAATATATCATCCCCCTCCTTGTTAGCCATCCTCAATTTAAATTTGGTGTCAATCCGCCACCATTTGATATTTTTTCCAGTATTTTAGTTCTACCCCTAACAGTCTACCAACCAGTAGATCTGTGGGACAGTCTTATTATTGTATTTTTCCCACCCCTTTAGCCTTCTCAGAAAATTCCCAAAAAAATCATACGTGTTCCTCACATCCTCATATTCCACCCATAATTTTCTCAGAGTATAGATCTACCAGTCCCCTGTCGGTAAAAATTCATTTTCAGGCAGATTCTATTCTGTCCTGATTGTCTATAATTTCGGGCCAGAAACAACTACAACCCACAGTGTTTTTCATTTCTAATCCGTTTATGGAATGGATGTGAAAATAATATATGTTGTAGCCCTTCGAGTCTAGTTTCCAACGGTACCCATTTCGCCTCAATCCGACGCCGGATCTGGGCGTAACAATTATTTTCGTGAAGGTGCGCAGATCAGATCTGAGTCAAGCCAGCAGAAGCAGTCTGGGAATTAATTCCTCTGAAAATACACCGGCTCAGATTCGGCTGCCGCCGAGCTCAGAGATCGAAGAGGAGTCTTCCACCGACATCCCAGCCAGTCACCGTAGCAAGGATTCGACCGGAAGCCGCCGTCCCAGTTGCTGAGTTCTCTTGCTGAACCGAGTTGGAAGAGTACCGAGTCAGAACCGAGTTGGACCAGCAGCCCGTCTCCGACCCGATAGCCCTTCCGACTCACTTCCTGTCAACCCAAGATCGTTACTCTCGGGTCCCACTATAGCCCTTTACCTCCTTGCGTGGAGTGGAAAATAAAATTAACTGCTGTAAATTATTGATAATTATTGTACCTGGAGTTATGGTTCTTGGCCGGGGTCACCTTCCCCATGCCCAGAGCGTGGAGGTACACTCGCCACCCTCCTACTTTGGCATTTTGCTTATCTCGTATATTTTCATATGCCGCTGCATGAGCGTGTTAGGATAACTAGCTCGTTATTTGATCACCGCTGCGAGAGTGAGTGAGTGGAACCCGTCCCATGACTCGATCCGAGCACGCGAAAAAGCCAATACCCGAGACTCATTGCCGGTTTCTCAACCGCGCAGATCCACGCGCTTCCCTCACATAGGGACATCCGCGAGCTAGAGTCCCAGGTTTGCGTCCCGTCCCACATCAGAAAGCGACGTGAAATGGAGATGAAGCGGAAAGAACTGAAAAGCTGGCATCAAGGCAAAAGACACCCGTCACAACCAACAAGCGACAAAAATTCTCCCGAAAATGCCGAACCAACCACTAGGAATGACTGACGTGGATGAGATATGTCTGTAGAACTAAACTAACAAAGGGAGGAAAAGGAAACACGACCAACCTCATAGGGGATGCAATCCACGGACAATGATGGGATCAGAAAGAGCACAACTGAAAAGTTGGAAAAGGAGACTTGAAACTGAGATAAAATCCAGACAGGAATCACGCTAGCCAACCAGAGCAAGCGAGCAGATCAGAGAAAAGATTCAAATTCAGAGTGGAACGAGGATCTCTTATTCAAGAGAGCTGAAGTGCAATTAACTAATGCTGAGGAGAAACCTTGAGAGAATCACGAGACGTGAATGCTCAAAAATGACATGATGCATGCTAGGCTAAAATAAAGAAATCATCAAAATCAATACAAAGAAAGAGAAAAATAGAAAATACTCAAGGATAATATTGCTTGACCGAGCAAGAAGGGGTCAAGAGTCTTCTTGCAACCATGGCGTGCGAGACAGAGTCCTTCGTCCCCCACCTGACTCAAACCAACGCCTTATCCAACGATTAACCATATGCTCCTAAATCATCATCATTTTTGTTAAAGGGGAACATCAGATCCCAGAACACACGGACAACCAGTCGGTCCTTGAGAGGCTATAATAATGTATAAATACCATATAGTAATGCAACAATGAGTTGGGAAAGAGAGCCATATATACTTGACTTACCTGCCAAGGGAAAAGGCATTTTTTTTGGATTTTTGCTTTATTCACATTTTTATGGGATTTCATCATATGTTAATCAACAAATGACAGATAAGCAAAACTCAACATAACGAAGAGAAACGGAACATAGTGAAAAAGAACTAAACATAACATATTGAGGATGGACAAAGCATAACAACATAACAAACATCACAAGCACAAACAACAAGCGTGCATGGGATTGAAGACATGGTGGGACAAGGCAACAGAACACGGTGGGTCGAAGACACAGCTAGACATGAGATGACACGGGGGACAAAAGACACATAGTGGGACGACGACACATGGCATGATGGGACAAAGACACTTTGGACAAGACATGCGTGGGATGACACGGAGGGACGACAACAATACGGGAGACGACAACAACATAACAAATATGCTCTTCAACCAAAGCCCAAGATCAAAATGAAGCAGAACCGTCAGGTTCATAATCGTGAGGCAATGCCCTCTCGTGAAGACATGATGAAGCGAGGTAAGCAAAAGTTGAGAAGGACATGAGCTTCAGAAAGATCGAGAGATAAGATTGAAGAAGGAGAACAGATCAGAAGATATGGATAGGAGACATAATGAGAAATATAGAGCAAGGATGCTTGAAAACCCGTAACCTGCACACTTAACAAATGAATTATATCTATCCTCAAAATAGAAAACAAAGAATGCAAGCACATATTTTTTGATTTTTTGGAGTTTTTTTGTATTTTTTTAGATTTTTGACAACGTGGCGGAGTTAATCAATCTGAAGATCACTCGCACAAGTGTGCGGCCTTCCCGATAGGCGTAGCCTAACGTTCGGACAACACCTTTTTATATGCCGGGTTATTGGGATGAAATGCAACCTAGACCCACTTAGACGATGACTAGACGTAAATGACACTCTTTTTTTTTAGACACCCTAGACTCAAACTCGCTCTGATACCAAATTGATGCGGGACAGACATGCGACTCGACTCCAAATAGATATGCGATCCTCAGACTCTAAGCAAGCTCACGATCGTCCCTAACGAGGGAAGCGTCGGACGTACGCGGTTGAGAAATCGGCAAGGAGCTAGGGTGGTCAACTCATAAATTCGTGCTCGAATCTGGCCACGGGACGGTCTCGCTCTCTCTCGCAGCAGCGATGATATAAAAATATTAAGCGAGCTACGATCCTAGCATGCTCCCTAGCAGTGGCATATAAAGCATATACGAAGAAAGCAAAATGCCGAGTCAAGGGAGCGAACACGATACCTCCACGCTACCGGGCGTGGGGAAGACTTCCCGACCGATCTCGTACTCCCGGAACAGTAAATACACAAATATTACAGCAATGAGTATGAATGCCCACTCCACGCATGGAGGTAAAGGCGACACAATGGGGCCCGGGAGTAGCAGTTTCGGGTTGACGGGCCACTTCTTGTGTTGCTTCGACGGCACACGTACTCACGACCGTGGGACCCACGTGCTGGTCAGTGGGGCCGTGTGGGACCGGGGTGGCACCACTGTGGTGGGGACACCAGGAGGGGCGCTCCCTAGGATAGCAGTGTGCTGGTTCGCCGGCCGGAGGCCGGGCTGCTCCGATCGTCACCCGCCGGAGTTGCTGGCCACGGATCTGCAATTCTGTTTTGCAGCGCGCGACCCGGCGAGATCTACTGCTGCGGTCACTCCCAACGTCGGATCGATGCACAAGAGGTACCGATGGAAAGATGACTTGAAATCCTTTGATCTATGGCTGGAGAAAAAAATTTGTGTTTCCCGTTGATGGCCTTTGTCGAATTTTCAAGCTGCTGACTCACAGGATCTGAAAACTCAGGGCAGAACCAAGTTTTCCTTAGAGTTGGCATTGATCACAATGTAGACCTTTGATTCAGCCTTTGAGCCCTTCATTAAAGTTGTAGAGACCGAAGCAAGGAAAACGGGGATATATCGTATGCAAGATTTGGTGGAAGTTTCGATTTTGTGGGGATTTCATACTGACTCTGGGTTGGATCTGGACATCAGAGATATAACTGAATTTGGGGAAAAGGCACAATTTCTAAAAATAGGTAAAGGGCTTTTGAAATTCAAAGAAAATTTGTGGAGGATGAAGATGGTGGACAGCACCTCCAATAAATTTGGGGGTTCCAAAAAAAATCAAAATGGGGTCGAAAGGTGGAAGAACTAACCTTCTGCTACACAGATCTGAAAGGGGACAGATCAGGAAGATAGAAAGACATGAAAATAGAAAAATATGAAACGAACTCTGAATGATGTGATTTTTGTACTGGAGGTTAAGAATCAAGAGAGGAACCAACCCTAAAAATCACAATTCTAGATGATGTCGGAGTTGGGAGTTAAAAATCCCGGAGTGGGACTCTATCCAGCTAAACAGGACCTTGGATAGAACTTCGGAGGCGGCTTCGCGGCGGCTCGTAGCGGCACGAATGGTGGCGGCGGCACCAGAGATGAATCTAGAGATAGAGGGGCTAAGATAGAACGGGCTTCCACCCTGAAATGTAGAAGGAGGAGGAAGAACACCAGGGAGAGAGGGGAGGGGAGCAGGTTTGCTCCAAGCAATCAACTTTTTTTTCTTCTCATTAATTCATGAAAAATGGAAAAACATGCCTTATATAATAAATGGAAAATGACCACTAATGCCCTCAGATCTAGGGTTGGGAGGGATATACAAGGTATAGAACTAATTAGTTTTAATGGACTAATTTTTCAAAAATTAAAATGGATAAAAAAGGGGGGGCACCCCCTTGACCAAGGGGTAAGGGTACGTGGCCTACCCTTCACAATTTAACCCATTTGTCCCCACATGTGTCTAATTGACTAGTCCAACCTTCTAGATGCCACCTCGGACTTTGACCAGCCCCACATGGACCCAAATGGTGCCACATGGACCAATGAGGAAGGAGTGAGGGCCCCCTTGCTGGTCCTACTGACATTTGTACAAAAACTCACTAAGACTTACAATTGTGTACCCATATAACACAAGGACTATACATACAAATATAAAAGGACATAAATGTAAATAAAATATGAGCGGTCTTACTTCGATGTCCCCATCAGGCTTCATCTTTTCCATGATAAGATCCGTGAGAGTGGGAGATACACTAGCCATGTGGTCGAAATGAGCGATGAAATGCTCGGACGCAATGTCAAAGTTGATAAGATCAATGGCCGGGAGTGAAGAGAACCACCTAAAGGCCTCTCCTTCTAGAGATTTCTGAAAGAGATAAACTAGGAGGATCCGATCATAAAGCCATTCGTGAGAATCCATTAGGAAGCAAGAGAGGTGTTCATGTGAATCCGTGGAACCATCATACTTCCGATATTTGAGGGGTTTGAAACCCGGGGGAAAATAAGCATTCAGAAGTTTACAATAGCTACTGAAGGAGTAAGGTTGAGGTTTGGGGAGACTTTCAGCTACCATTTACCGAACATACCTTTCCACCTCTTGTTGGGATATGAGATTGGATTGCCTAAGGGGTGCATTAACATTAGGCATGAAATGAGATATAGGAGAGGAGTCAACCCCTTGAGGGTGAAGAGGATGGTGAGGTTGATTAGGAACACGGGAGGGAGTCCTATTGAATGAATTTGACATTGGAATTGTGTTGAGTAGTGAATGGCAGATCTAGAGGGGAGGGGTGAATAGATCTGCCCCTCTTTTCATAGAACACCCCTCTTTAAAGCTAGATGGAAAAAGAATTACAGCGGAATGCAACTAGCTTAACGAAGTACAATACGATTGACTTGGCAAGATGGGCAAATAATATAAAGATTGAACCTAAGCATGCATCTAGCACAAAGCAATCGCACAATCAAACCACAACACACGAGATTTTAAGGTGGTTCGGACTGAATCCCCAGTCCTACGTCCACCCCTCACCAAACCCAGTGAGGCTCCACTAGTGTAGCACACCAAACCGCAGATCGGAACAACCTCCGATTGCCTTCCTACTAACCACCGGTAGGGACGTCAACACCGCAGATCGGAGAACTTATGATTACCTTCCTACTAACCACCGGTAGGGACGAATCTCAGTTTCAATAGTTTGAACAAAATGAAAAGAGAACAAGATGAAAATGCTCAAACGGGATATGGAGATATGCTCAAAGAGATAAGATCTTGTCTGAGATTGCTGGAGCTTGAATCTGATTCTTCAATCGATGTAGATCACTAACAGAGACTTCTTTTTTCTTCACAAAGCTCTCCTCTTGATTTAGCAACAATGGCTTCTTCTTCCTTATGAGATGAGCTTCCTTGGATCCCCTTGAGTTGATGAAGAAGTTTATGGATGAAGATTTGATCACCCTTGAGAACCTTGATTGCTTCTAGCTTCCTTGAAGGTTGCTTGCTTCAGATCTAAGCATGAATCACCTTGGAATGGATGAAGAACTTCTGCACGGAGTACTGTTCACGGCTACAATACCAATTCTTCCAACCTTTTCTTTAGCCTCTCTTGTTCTCTCTTGATGCCTTGGATTCAATTAGGGTTTCTAATCCACTTGTGTTGGTTGTATATCTTTTGAATGGTCCATAGACACCCCCCAGACCAGATCCACAATCCATGGGAGATTGGGTGACTTTAGGATTAAACAAATCCAAGAAGAGGGGTTGCCCACGAGGTGGAAAACAAAGTCAAAAGTTGCTGCAACGGGACTGCCGGTCGACTGGAAGTTGGTGGCCGGTCGACCGGCTAAATGCAACCAGAAACAAAACTGGGCCGGTCGACCACCCCTATGGCATCGGTCGACCGGTTCCTCTGCACTTTGCCAAAACAGCATTGTGTTTTGGTCCGGTCGACCGGCCAAGCAGCACCGGTCGACTGGTTATCCTCTGCTACACCCAAAACAGTTGAAGTCTTCATCGGTCGACCGCCCCACTAAAGCCGGTCGATCGAAATTCTCTGCTATGATTAGGCTTCATGAAATGCATCCGAAACCCATGATTTGGAGATCCATTTAGGGCCAAACTTGACCTTGTGTATAAGTAACCTTTGGACGTTGAAACCAAGTGTGCACGGCCTTGTGTTGGCTATTCTTCATCCTTGCTTGGCGCGATCATTGAGCTTTCACTTTTGCCATCTCCACTCTATTCCTTGGCTTATCTGACATGGAAGAACATCAAATATTTCAGTCATATGAGAGTGGGAAACATCAATGATTTATAGTGTTTAGCCATTATCAAAACCATGAATGTCAAATGACTCAAATGACCACAGGGGCACAACATTCTCCCCTTTTTGATGATGGCAACATTGTGAGTCATTATTTAGCAGTAATGTCCATGATGGTAAATTTTATAACATATGTAGCTTGATGATGCATGGATGATCAGAGCATGAGAATGCTAATAGGTATGCATATGCATGGATGATGAGAGGATGAATCAGATGATGATCAGATGATGTGAATGCGGAGCAAGGGAATGAATGCTATTCAAGTTCCGCCTGATTAGGGATGCTACTCTCCCTTGTCTCACAAAGTTTTATTCTCCCCCTTTGATCTCCATTTTATTATCCCCCCTTTGATCTCCCAAATCTCCCAAAGGCAACTCACAAAGATATTCTCCCCCTTTGACAACAATAAAAAGGGGGGATAAAATAGAGACTGTGATAAATATCTTAGTGATCAGAGTTGAATAGGAGTGAAGAGCAATCCATTATATGCAGATCTGAAACATGCCGCGAGTAAGATACATGGTTCAAAGCTAATGAAGTCCGAGATCATCAATAGAGTTCAAAAAATAGCTACATCCATGTTTTAATAGAAATGAACCAGAAGTGCATATCATGGCAGTGTGTAACCGTCCTTTGTCTTATACATCCATATTGAATAACTTCATCGGGAATAGCACAAACTAGTATTGAGGTTAAACAAGCATGACTAAAGCATAGAATGTGATGATTGTAACATTGTTTTTCATGAACTTTTGCATTTGTAGGCACATGACTCATATGTTACGAGTAATCGAGTCTAGTACATGCCTCCTATCCGTAAGAATACACGTTGTTTGGAAGCCAGTATTCCTAGGTATTCGGTAAGACTAACTGTTATGCTTCAGATTGAACAGAGATAGAAATGTCACCTCATGACATATCTGACCTCATTTCTTTGATGAGGAGATATATTTCTCAGCAATTATGTCATTACTCTACCTAAAGTCCAATTTAATTAAGACAGAGATAACATGGGCACATCATGACATAACATTCGTCACTTATTTTGAAGATGTGACATATTTCTCCGAACAACAATGTCATTGCTCTATCAAATTGATTTTCAGGAATTCCAGCTCATCAAGGTGTTTAACAACAATACTAAGCTTTAGCATCTTCAACCAACGTTGCAATGATGTTTGAATTTTCAGATTTCAGGATAGTCATTCAAGGCATAACTTACAATCTCTAGTTAAAGTCTATTAACACCACGGAACATAGATGATTCAAAAAAATATCAGAACTTCAAGAAAATCATTAAATCTGAACCATTTTCATTAGATAGACAATCATCAGTTCATATAATAGAAAGCTCTTACGCCATAGTTCTATCTGTTTCATGATCACATTCTCAGACTGCAAGAGAGTAAGAAAAGTAGCAAGACTCCCCCTAAGGATATGCAGTGAATGCATTCAAGGAGTTATGTTTGCAAGCAAGTTGAATGACAAATGAGGTTGACCTAGTCACTCTTGAAGTTGGCAGAAATGAAATGCATGACTTGCCCAATGGTTGTACACTTATTAATGGTAACTAAATGAAGATGAAACATATGCATGAATGCTTCAAAGAAATAGCTCCTCCTTACTGTATGGCCTACATGCAACAGTGGCGCATGGTATTTGGTGGAGGTGAATCCTTACGCATGGTGAGTGCTTCTAGAAAAGCATAACATGCCTTTCCACACTTCATCATTTAATATACCATGACCATGCAAGAATGATGTTGCACCGCATGCAATGCATCATGAACATAAATTCAACTTTGTTATGCAACTACATGCAATGCTACACCACATGCAGAATGACATATTTACATATAAATAATGCATGGAAATCAATCTCCAAAAACACACAACCAAGCTGAAGAAAATCATCATTTCAATTTTTATTAGTCTGAGGTCTGCAAAGACCAAGCTCCCTTATGAGTATTGTAAACCTGTCATTATACAAAGGCTTGGTAAAAATGTCAGCAATTTGATTGAGTGTATCAACAAAATGCAGTTCAAAGTTTTTCTTAAAGACATCATCTCTAATGAAGTGATGTCTAATCTCAATATGCTTGGTCCTAGAGTGATGGACTGGATTTTTTACAAGGTTATGTTATAACACAGAATTGGGACACAACCAAGATCCACTAAGTAGTCTTGGAGTTGGTGTTTAATCCACAACACTTGGGTGTCACAGCTCCCCGCAGCAACATATTCTGCTTCTGCAATTGAGAGGGCAACCGAGTGTTGTTTCTTGGAAGCCCAAGAAACTAAACACCCTCCCAGAAACTGGCAATAGCCACTAGTACTCTTGCGATCCAACTTGCATCCAGCGTAATCCGCATTAGAATAAGAAATAAGAGATAAATCACATGATGATGGATACCAAAATCCCAAATCTTGTGTTCCGGCAAGATATCTAAGGATACGTTTGACGGCAGTCAAGTGGGATTCTCTAGGACTAGTTTGAAATCTAGCACAGAGGCAAACACTAAACTAGATATCTGGTCGGGATGCAGTCAAATAAAGTAAAGAGCCAATCATACCTCTATAGATTTTTGCATCCACTAATTTACCATTTTCATCCGAATCCAGTGATGTTGTGGTGCTCATAGGAGTTGTAATTATTTTACTGTTTGTCATGTCAAATCTTTTCAGCAGCTCCTTGATGTATTTGGCTAGACTTATGAAGCACCCATCTTCTCCTTGGTTGACCTGCAAACTGAAGAAAAAATTAGAGTTCTCCCATTAGGCTCATCTCGAATTTGCTAGTCATGAGGTTAGCAAATTCCTCACATATTTCAAATTTAGTAGAACCAAATACAATATCATCAACATAAATTTGAACAATCAAGATGTTCTTACCTTGCTTCTTGGTGAAAAGGGTTTGGTCTACCTTACCTCGTGTGTACCATTTTTCAATGAGGAACGAGCTTAGTCTCTCATACCAAGCTCTTGGTGCTTGCTTCAAGCCATAAAGCACCATGTCTAGCTTGTATACAAAATCTACATGGTTAGAGTTCTCAAAGTCAGGGGGATGCTCCACATAGACTTCTTCCTTGATCAAATCATTCCAGAAAGCACTTTTAACATCCATTTGATAAAACTTTATTCTAAGGGAGCATGTAGAAATAAATAAAATTCTGATGGCCTCAAGTCTAGCTACTAGGGCATAAGATTCCTCAAAGTCTACCCCAAACTCTTGATTATACCCTTGAGCCACCAATCTAGCCTTGTTTCTTATTATCTTGCCATCCTCACTGAGTTTGTTCCTAAATACCCATTTGGTGCCCATGACAGATTGTGATGAAGGTCTAGGAATAAGATGCCAAACTTTATTTCTTTCAAACTAGTTTAATTCATCTTGCATGGAGTTTATCCACTTTTCATCTTTTAATGCTTCATCAATATTCCTGGGTTCAATCTGAGAGACAAGAGCAAGATGATCTAATTCTTCCACAATTCTAAAATGTGACCTTGTTCTAGGTGGATCATTCAAGCTACCAATGACATTTTCTAAAGGATAATCCTTAAGAATTCTAATATCTGTAGAATCATTACCTTCTCCTGGAGCTTGATCCCTTGCATTGATTGATTCAGCTAGGTCACCATCTTCTCTTGTTTCTTCTTGTGGAGGACCATTCTTTTCCTTCATGCTTAGGAATTCCCCATCTTCATCATTTTTCCTGCAATAGTTATCATTTTTTGAATCATCATGATATTCATCAAAGGAAACATGGGGTGATTCTTCCACAGTTTGACTCTTAATGTTGTAAATTCTATAAGCCCTAGATCTATCAAAATATCCAAGGAATATACATTCATCGCTCTTGGGCTCAAATTTATCTAAATCTCTTTTGTCATTATTGTGGATGAAGTATTTAGATCCAAACACTTTCATATGTGTGAGAGAAGGCTTTTTACCTTTCAGCAACTCATAAATTGTCTTTTTGGTGTGTGGCCTTACCATAGATCAGTTGATAATGTAACAAGCCGTGTTTACCGCCTCAGTCCAAAACCTCCTTGGGAGTTGCCCTTCGGCAATCATTGTTCTCACCATCTCTACGAGTGTTCGATTCCTTCTTTCAACTACACCATTTTACTCAGGGGTTCTTGGTGATAAAAATCGATCTGAAATACCTTCAGCCTTGCAAAGATTATAGAATTCAGTATTTTTAAATTCACCACCATGATCAGATTGAAGGTTGGAGATTTTAAAATCACCATCTCACTTTATCTTCATATAGAGTGCCTGAAACTCATTAAAAACATCATTTTTATATGTGAGAAAGAAAACCCATGTGAACCTAGAGAAATCACCCACCAAGACATATCCATATTTTCTATCACTTAAACTAGCAGTTCTGGTTGGACCAAACAAGTCCATATGAATCAGCTCGAGTGGTTTGGATGACATATTTTCAGATCTTGTCTTGAAGGATTTTCTTATTTGTTTACCTAGGGCACATGCATCACACAATTTATTTTCTTGTTTAAAAGATAGTTCAGACAAACCTCTCACCATTGAATGTTTCAAAAGTTTATGTAAGACATTGTAGCTAGCATGTCCTATTCTACGATACCATAACCATGCAAGCTCTGATTTTGGTGCAGCAAGACAGAGGTTTATGTGAGCAGGATCATCCAAATCAATCATGTAAACATTGTTGACTCTTTTACCAGAAAATTTTACCTTGTCAGATTTTGATTCAAGGATTCTACGTTCATGAGAGTCAAACAACACTTTGTGACCTTTATCACACAATTGACTTATACTGAGCAAGTTGTATTTCAAACCTTCAACTAGCAACACGTTTCTAATGGAGTTGGAGAGGTTCTTACCTACATTACCTGTTCCAATGATTCTTCTTTTGTTGTTCTCTCCAAATGTGACGTGTCCTCCTTCCTTTTTCTCCAAGAGATAAAATTTTGATTTGTCTTCCGTCATGTGTCTTGAATAGCCGCTATTAAGGTACCACCAGTAATGCATGGCTGTAAGACACTCCTGCACAAGGAATTAGGCAATGGGGTTTGGAACCCAATAAAATTTGGGTCCCACCAACTTCTTCAGATTTTCAAAATATGATACCATCTCTTTTGGAATCCAAACCTTCTTTGCATTCATGTTTTCTTTGCTTAGTGCAGGGATTTGATTTTTCTTTTCAACTTTGACATTCACTTTCTGTTTAGAAGCTCTTTGTTAGATTTTATGGAAGTTTGAGGAAGTTTACGTCTTAAACCATTGAGGCCACTGGTTGGTTTTGGGTTGAAAGTGATTGTTTTGCCACCTAGGGGATTGAGACTTGTAGGATTTGTGCACAAAGGAATCACAATTGCCCCAAAAGCAAGGTGGTGTCGACCTATATGAATGTGCAACCTAGTTATAGTGGCATCTAGAAGGCTGAGTGGGCGATGGGCAAGGAAGTGTTGACCTATGCTATGGGGAAGGTTGACCTTTCATAGGCTTTTGAGTAATCTTTTTAAGAATTTCAGTGGCTTCCTCTTCAGCCTTTTCTTTTCCTTTGGGTGTTGTGTTTGAGGTAGAGGCATCAGAAGAGGAAACAAATGTGACAATTTTTAACCCAATTGGCCTTTTGTTTGTGGGTTCAAAACCCAATCCTTCCTTGTTGAAATTCATTCTAGTACCTAGCAATGCATATAGGTTTTCTCTTCCTTCTACAAACTTTTCTAAGGAATGTTGTTTATCCTTCAACTTTTTTTGTAGTTTTTCAATGTTTTGTAGGAGTTGAGTGTTGACATGTTTGACAACATCATACTTCTCATTGCTCAATTTGCTATCCTTTTCATAGGTTTGTATTTTTAGCTTCATGCTATCAATCTCATTTCTTAAGTCTTCATTTTCAATTTCCAAGTCAGCCATTTCTTTTCTTCCCTCTTCCAAGTTCTCAATCATTTTCTTAAGATCTTCAATTTCAGTTTCAAGTGAAGCAGTTTTATCATTCATATCATGATCATGCACAAACAAGTTAATTTTCTTTTTCAATGATTTATTCTCCTTCTTGTACATGTCATATTTCTCCATGAGCTGTACATATGCTTCCTCCCAATCATCAATTGTAAAATTTTTAAATGGAGATTTTACCTCAGTTTCTTCGTCACCTCTGGCCATGAGGCAAAGATCTTCTTTTTCTTTATCCGAGAAGCTGGTTCCATCATCACTTTCTTCTTCGTCACTCCATGTAGACACCATGGCCTTGTTCTTCTTCTTGCCCTTCTATTTGTCAGCTTTTCTGAATTTTTCTGGACATTCAGTCTTGAAATGCCCTGGTTTGTTGCAAGAATAACAAATAATCTTGTCAGCTTTCTTAAAAATTTTAGAATTGGATTTGAAACCTTTCCTTACTTGTGACCTTCCTCTCATGAAGCTCTTACTTTCCTTTCTCAGAAATTTTCTAAACTTACTAGTGAGAATGGCTACGTCATCCTCATCTCGCTCACTTGCAGAAGCCTCACCTTCATCAGAAGTGCTTTGACTGTTGGGTCCTACTTTAAGAGCTAGGGATTTTTTCTTAGGTACCTCAGCCTCTTTGTTCTTTAGATTGATCTCATATGTCATCAATGACCCAATGAGTTCATCTACCTTAGTAGTTGCGAGATCTCTGGATTCTTCAACCACGGTAGCCTTTGTGTGCCATGCTGGGGTTAGTGATCTGAGAATCTTCCTTACAATTTCCTGCTCCGAATATTTCTTTCCAAGATCAGTTAGAATATTAGTAATCAGAGTTAAGCGAGCATACATGTCTTGAATTGACTCATCAAGCCTCATCCTGAATATTTCATATTCAGAAACTAAAATGTTGGCTTTTGTTTCTCGTACCTCAGAGGTTCCTTCATAAATCACTTCTAACCTGTCCCACATTTCTTTTGCAGTTGTGCAGGTGGCTACTCTTGAGAATTCGACTGGATGGAGTGAGCATTGCATAAGTGTCTAGCACTCCTGTTGATAGTAGATTTTGTTATTTATTCTTTGGTCCACAATTCCTCATCATCCGTAAGCTCATACGGACCTTTGCTGATCACTCACCAGAGTTCGTAGTCTTGGGCGCGAATGAACACCTGCATATGTTGTTTCCAATAAGCATAATTAGTTCCAGTGAAATAAGGAGGCCTATTCACAAAATGTCCTTCAGGTAATAAACCTTTGGACGACAATCCACCATTTTTCTCAAGGTCGTTGGACCCCATAATGAGAGATTAGGCTCTGATACCACTTGTTGAGTAGTGGATGGCGGATCTAGAGGGGAGGGGTGAATAGATCTGCCCCTCTTTTAGTAGAACACCCCTCTTTAAAGCTAGATGGAAAAAGAATTACAGCGGAATACAACTAGCTTAACGAAGTACACTACGATTGGCTTAGCAAGATGAGCAAATAATATAGAGATTGAACCTAAGCATGCATCTAGCACAAAGCAATCGCACAATCAAACCACAACACACGAGATTTTAAGGTGGTTCGGACTGAATCCCCAGTCCTACGCCCACCCCTCACCAAACCCAGTGAGGCTCCACTAGTGCAGCGCACC
Source organism: Amorphophallus konjac (assembly GCA_022559845.1). Classification (NCBI taxonomy): domain Eukaryota; kingdom Viridiplantae; phylum Streptophyta; class Magnoliopsida; order Alismatales; family Araceae; genus Amorphophallus; species Amorphophallus konjac. The sequence continues at coordinate 134,316 of JAHNEJ010001891.1, read as the reverse complement.
AAACCGTAGATTGAAACAACCTCCGATTGCCTTCCTACTAACCACCGGTAGGGACGTCAACACCGCAGATCGGAGAACTTCCGATTACCTTCCTACTAACCACCGGTAGGGACGAATCTCAGTTTCAATAGTTTGAACAAAATGAAAAGAGAACAAGATGAAAATGCTCAAAAGAGATATGGAGATATGCTCAAAGAGAAAAGATCTTGTCTGAGATTGCTGGAGCTTGAATCTGATTCTTCAATCGATGTAGATCACCAACAGAGACTTCTTTCTTCTTCACAAAGCTCTCCTCTTGATTCAGTAACAATGGCTTCTTCTTCCTTGTGAGATGAGCTTCCTTGGATCCCCTTGAGTGGATGAAGAAGTTTATGGATGAAGATTGGATCACCCTTGAGAAGCTTGATTGCTTCTAGCTTCCTTGAAGGTTGCTTGCTTCAGATCTAAGCATGAATCACCTTGGAATGGATGAAGAACTTCTGCACGGAGTACTATTTACGGCTACAGTACCTCTTCTTCCAACCTCCTCTTTAGCTTCTCTTGTTCTCTCATGATGCCTTGGATTCAATTAGGGTTTCTAATCCTCTTGTGTTGGTTTTATATCTTTTGAATGGTCCATAGACACCCCCCAGACCAGATCCACAATCCATGGGAGATTGGGTGACTTTAGGATTAAACAAATCTAAGAAGAGGGGCTGCCCACAAGGTGGAAAAAAAAGTCAAAAGTTGCTGCAACGGGGCTGCCGGTCGACCAGAAGTTGGTGGTCGGTCGACTGGCTAAATGCAACTAGAAACAAAAATGGGCCGATCGACCGCCCCTATGGCATCGGTCGACCGGTTCCTCTGTACTTTGCCAAAACAACATTGTGTTTTGGTCCGATCGACCGGCCAAGCAGCACCAGTCGACCGGTGATCCTCTGCTACGCCCAAAACAGTTGAAGTCTTCACTGGTCGACCGCCCCACTGTTGCCGGTCGACCTGGAAATTCTCTGCTATGATTAGGCTTCACGAAATGCATCCGAAACCATGATTTGGAGATCCATTTAGGGCCAAACTTGACCTTGTGTATAAGTAACCTTTGGACGTTGAAACCAAGTGTGCATGGCCCCGTGTTGGCTATTCTTCATCCTTGCTTGGGCGCGATCATTGAGCTTTCACTTTTTCTATATCCACTCCATTCCTTGGCTTATCTGACATGAAAGAACATCAAGTATTTCAGTCATATGAGAGTGGGAAACATCAATGACTTATAGTGTTTAGCCATTATCAAAACCATGAATGTCAAATGACTCAAATGACCACGGGGGCACAACAAATTGGAGATCTCCTAGGAGTGGATTGAGCATTGAGATGGGATCTTCTTTGGGAAGCTAGAGCAATCAAATGTTTAGGGGAATATCGAGATAGCAGTCTAGCTAGCTCTTGGTCTTCCTTTGGGGAAATTGATGGAGTTTTGACATTGATGGGCACTTCACTTTGGGAGGATGATTCTTCACTACTTGAGCTTTGATGTACATCAATTTGTGAATCTTGACACATCCTAATGAAAGCATTGGGTGCATCTTCTTCGGCATCAAGCCGGGTTTGTGTGTCATAGAAATCAAGATCATCCTCATCAACAACACGCATGTTAGAATAGCATTGGTCCATTGCAACTCAACCTAATTAACTTTTTTTTAGAAATTGAAGTGGAATTTTTATGGCCAATTAGGATTGAATTAATGGTATTTAACAACAAGCATGTATTCAAACAATGTGCCCCAAATTTTTAGCTTAGGTTAATCTAGAGATTAGTCTGATTTGAGTTTGTTCCCTTTTAGATGAGAATGAATTTTCTAAGGGAATCAAGGCCAAACTCCAGGATAATCCTAAGATAAATCTCACTTAAACCCCTTTAGGAAATCTAATAGGACTTCAAAGATACAACCTGCCCAGCGACCGTGTGGGAATCCACAGTTCGTGGGGACTCACGGAGGTTCCCAATTGAAAAGGACTAGTTACACCCGAGTGGGAATCCCCGAGTGAAGAGTCCAAATCAAAGGGACGGTGTTCCTAATATGTGTGATGCCAGCTCTTCCTAAGTCCACCCTGGACTCAAACCTGCAATATTAGAACAAACAGAAGCAAAAATACACAAAACAAAAGCTAAACTACGCAAACAGGACTGAACAGAAGATGACCAAGTCGATGGCCGCTCAAAGGGGTTGGGCGGCCAGGTACATGGCCACCTTGGGTTCTAGGCGGTCAAGTCTATGGCCTTCTAGGATGTGGTGGGCGGCCAGGTCTTTGGTCGCCCTAGGACCTGGGTGGCCAGAAACCTGGCCGCCCTCTGTTTTGGTCCCGCAGGTGTACCAAGTGCAGAACAATCACAGGAGCAACTAAAAATGAAAAATAAGGATGGGAAAAGGCTATTTTGCTGGAAAGTGAATGCAATGAACTTTAAACCAAAAACTCACAGTGAGCAATCAGGGTCCCACCATGATCGTCAGAAGGTTGTAGGTGCCAGAAGGTGGCATCTGCGTATGTCACGCGCGTGTGTCCTCCCGAACTTGTGCTGCTGCTACCTACAGTGCACAGGTTAGAAAGAAAGAGATAGAGTGATATCCAGAGGTGTTTACCTGGACCTCACATTATTGGCACCCAAAATATGATTGGATGGTAATTGTGCCTGAACGATGGAAGAATGTGGCCTACTGATGCACGAAAGCCAAAAAAAATTAACAAAGAAGGTTCACTCGAACTACAGAAGCCTTAAGATAACCCATGGAGGGACACCACAACTCTCTCTCTGAGCCCGATGATTCTAGATGGCAAGTCGAAGCTAACAAGCTAGTGCTGACTCGGTCGCACCGAACAAACCCCATCCACCAAGACAAAAATACCCCTGGTGGCCCACCACCTGAAGAAAGTACCTTTCGAGGTGAAAAGACATCTCTGGTCCCACCATATAGGCCTTATCAGTAGGAAAACCCGAGTGACAAAATTAAAATCATGGCATGAGCCAGAAGTTGTTAGTTGGAAGTTTGATGGCCTCCATAATACTTCTCAGGATAGTCTGGTAAGGTCGGAGTAATATGAAATTTCAAATACCCCTTGGAGTCAGTCTGAGGCCCACAAATGGACCTGATCCGAACAAACAACAAGAAGAGAAGCTAAAATGGCACGGCCAAGGCTAAACCGACACCGCTTAAACCGGCGTGCATGCCACTTAAACCGGCGCGACACACCCTAAAACGGCGCCATGAGATCTGACGCACAAAAGCAGATCTTGAAGCCCAAAAATAGCGCACCATCGCCCGCGCCATGGTAGCAAAAAATGCATGTCCCTCGATAAAAAGGCCCATTCCGATGAAAAGAAACAAAAGGAGGATTGAAGAAAAAGAAGGGCATCGAGAGAGAAAACCCTCAAGAGCGGCCGCCATACCATTCCCCTCCAAAGGAGAGTTCGAGAGCAAGGGGAGAACAATGCATTTCTAATACTTTATTTTTTTGAGAGCAGAGGTGGGTGTAGGCACCGGAAGGTGGCATCCGCGTATGTCGCACGCTTGTGTCCTCTCGAACTTGTGCTGCTGCTACCTATAGTGCACAGGTTAGAAAGAAAGAGATAGAGTGATCGCCAGTGGTGTTTACCTGAACCTCACAGGGGTAGAATGATCATGAACGCCTTCGGAACGGGAGAATGTGGGTTTTTTTGTCCTCACTCTTGGCCGGCCAAGAACGCGGAGCTCTACGAGTTGGTGATGAAGTCCCTGCAAAGTAACCAGCAAATAAAAAGACCATTAGACTGTGGAAGTTTAGTAAATGCTCAGAGAAGTAAAGAAAGCATGCAAATGGGGTCTATCGTACCGGGAAGGGGGGAGGAAAGGGGGATGGCTGAGACTTTCGACCATCCGCCTTCCCTATGTTTTAGGTTAAAAAATCTCTTTAAAATAGGTAACTAGAAAGATCTATCATGCATTCAATGTAGCAAAATGAAGTAAAACATAGCAAGATAGAGAATAGGGAAGAGAGGACGAGGTTTGCCTGTTGAACAATAGAGGGCGGCCAGCTATGTGGCCTTCAAGAGTGGTGGGCGGCCATGTCGATGGCCACCCTCAACATGGGTGAAGCTCTCTCCCAGCGGAGCTCCTCAAGTTCAGATAGATCGACGGGGATGAGGGAAGGTGCTCTCTGGGATGCCAGAACCTCTAGAACGGTCTCTTCCTACCACCCCAGAAAATGTCCAACTCTCTCCGTGAGAAAATGTCCAACCCTCAGTGAGATAGATTGGAATGGGATTTTGTATGTGGGGCAATCTCCCTCCAAAATCATTCAAAAATAGAGTGCGTGTGAGGCTACGTAGGTCTCGAACCCCCCCGAGTGGGAGTAGTTTCGGACGACATGCCCGGAGTGGGTGGATCATGGGTTTGACTGGCAGTTGACATGAGGCGGCCAAAGTTCTAGCCGTCCAAAGGAGTTGGGCGGCCAAAACGATGGCCTTCTTGAGGGTGAGGGCGGCCAGGTGACTGGCCTTCAAGGAAGAGATGGGTGGCTAGCTCAGTGGCCACGTTCAAATGTGGGCGGCCAGCTCTCTGGCCGCCCTGGAATGGGCTAGGCGGCCAGGTGTCTGGCTGCCCAAGGATGTGGGTGGCCAAGACTTTAGCCTTCTTGGGGAATCAATGGATAACGTCGAACATCATATATAATAACCTAAAAAATTTGCACAAGGGATGAGACTCCACACTCAGAATCAACCAAACAAGGATGAGACTCCACGAAGGGACAGGGTGGAGCCTACCTAAACAAGGATGAGACTTCACACTCATAATCAACCAAGAAGAAGGATCACTTTAATGATGGCTAGGTAAGGTATGCGGGATGTCCGAAATTAGGCATCTACAATGAGTTCTCATCGAGGGCTTCGATCGTTTCCCTGTTCTCCTTTCCCTGAATCTTTTCTAGTTTGAAATGTGCGAACGGGCGATGATATGAGCCCATGGCCTCCCTTCCCCGTTTAATCTCTTTTCCTTTTAGCTTTTGCCCTTTGTACCCCCTGCAATTTCAATGTTATAATGCAATATAGTTGGCCTCTGGGTGACGGGTGTCTAGATGTGTCTGTATATATGATGTTCTTCATAATATAATGGCATTTGGGTGTGAATCTCTCTATCCCTCTGCGAATCACTCCTTCCTAAATGCCCTTTCTATATATGAGTGTTGTGCGCCCTTTGCGCTTGTCTGCGATGACACATCTCCCCCTACCCCTCAGCGTTTCCCTTCTTGTCTGCCGTGCTTTTCCCCTACACCGTCTGTGTGTTGCTGCTAGGATCTACGTTTTATCGCAAAATGTGCCCTGGGACACCCAAGGGCTACATTAACCTTATCCCCCTCCCCGGGGTCCCTTCGATGAATTAATCATGCCTAGGCTACTTCGTGTGTTTGATGTATGTTCCCCTCCTCGTCAGGGATTTACACCTTCCTACTAGCTCCTGGAATGAGCTTTGACATTGCCCCTCCACTCATAGCCATAAATCGGGTGGGGCATGGCCATTCCCACAGCCAGGATGTCATCTCCTCAATTAAATTTAATGAGGATGGTGTCCATCCAACCTCATTCTACACCCTTAAGTGTTTGACCACTTGTCTCAGAGTGCTCCATCTCTATACTTCCCTCCATTACAAACCCCGTGGCCCATTACACTCAGTCTATGTGTCTCCATAACCATCCCAAGTAGTGGGAGCTTAATCTTATATGTGCCTAGCTTGCCGTTAATTTCCTGAAGATGGCTAACTCATTGGTCCTCAGTTTTCCTCATCCCCGAGAGGGAAAGGGTATGAGTCCATTAGCATGACTCACTACCTCCCTATTGTTCAGGTAGTATAAAATTTTGCTAATTGTTACGTTTCTTGTCAATGTGAATATCAATTTACCGGCTGGGGAGGGGGAACATTCCCCATCAAATGAACTCATCGATCCGTTTCCTCCCGAACAGCTCAAAGACCATAGGGACCCGTTCTCCTATAACGTGGAGCCCAATGAGTCATCAAAAGTGAACATGAATGGATCCTTTGATCCGATAGGAAATTAAATCCACATCTACTGACGGAGATTGTGGTAACCCATGGGCACATGGAACCCCTTTGTAGGCTAGCCCTCGGGGTCCATGTCCATTTGGGGTCTTCAATCAGATTTGCGTTAATGGCTCGTGGATTATCGGTACGCCTCGTAGGTTAGCCCTTGGGGTCTCTGTACATTTGAGTCCACCGGTCGCCATGCATGGCCTCTCGGTAATTAGGAGCCTGCCCCGGAAACCCCGTGGGGGAGCCTACACTTTTCCCCCGTGACCCTCTGAGATAAGGGGAAATGTTGCCGAATTTTACCCATGATTTACCGACTTGTGTGATGAGCAATTAAGTTGCCTACGATGGTTAACACACATGGGACAATTCCGTTAACAATCACATGGCGCAGTGTCTATGGGCCCACCTTGAACTGGACCAAATTGTGCTTGAGTATGAACCTCACACAGAATTGAATTGATCAAACTTCTGCCCTAATGAACATGATGATTAAAAGGCTTGAATGAATCACAAGTTTAAATGAAAAGAGTGCCATGACTTGAATTGGGCCTTAAACAAATTCAATCAAAGTCTGAAGATCAAATCCTTCCCCTAAACTGGCACGGGCTAATCTGGTGCTCCATCTGCCACGCCGGATTTATCCCCCTCTCAGATCTTGATAGTTCTCCACCTCGCTAAAACGGCATGGGCTAATCCGGTGCTCCTTCGGCTGCGCTGGATTACCCTCCCCTATGCTCTCCTTACTATCCCCCGTGTCGGATTACACTCTCATCATGCCTTCTTTATCATCCCTCCTTTCCCCTCTATCACCTTTCATGCCTAGAGTCGACTCCATGACCGGAGAGTCGACCCCTTGTCCCCATTTGTCCCTTCTCTAACTCTCCTGCTTGTGTGCTAAGTGCTATCCCCAGCAATCTTTGTCATTCCAACAGGTTACTTACCTCCTTTTTGGCTGACAGTCTGTCTTTTCATCATCCCAAGCTCATGGTTATTCTGCAAATAAGTAATAAGAATGGTGATGATTTCAGTAATGAATCCTTTTTCGGGTCTTCTTTCTTCCTACATCTATATCTATATATGGATACGCACGTTTATCATTATTGTGCGTTTGTCATCGTTCTGACCTCTCGGTGTATCAAATGGTGAATTGTGGAAGGTCAGATTAAGTTTGGGTGAAAGCTCTCACAATACATGATGGTGGTCTTCGGACCTACGTTCCCCGCTATGTACTGGGAGTCAGGTTAATAACTATAATCATACTGCATGCTTGAATGTATGTCTAGATCTTGCATGGCGTAATATCACCATTTTCTTTATTTGCATACACTTCTACACCTATCCAGCCACCGGTGGCCCTTTATCCTGGCAATTAATCAAGGGTTTTCATCCATCTCGGATGATGTAATTAACGTCATAACCTTTACGGTATGATGGACTTATGGTCCTGACACAGACTTAACTTTCGTCTGACCAAGTCAGATCGAGCGCATAATAAATTTGTCACACAAGTGACTGGCACGCCTCGCATTAATAAAATGGACAAATAAACCAAACCAACTACCAAAACAAATCCCATCCCCATAGCCCCCAGTCAATCACAATATCATGTTCAGGGGTGAACAACCATATCAAATCCCTGAACCTGAGATAAAAGGTGTGAGAGTCCCACCTTTGCCGGACCTTTACCCTGAAGATACAACTGGTGAAGAGGTCCCCTCGTTCGCCGAATTTTTGCTCGCGAAGAAGAGCAAACAACCGTGCTAGCAGGCCGAGTCAAAGGCCAAGAGCACTCCTACCTTGGCTTTGGGTGCACCGCCTCTGGCAGATAAGGGTGATGAGGGCACTACCCCTATTTCCAAATCCATACAGATAAAAGAACCAAATGATCAGATATGTCGTGGACGGACAATACCTGAAGAAGAATACAAACCACCTTCTGAGCCGACTTCTTTAGAACCTAACAATGGCAAACACAGCAAAGCCAAAGAAATCAGGCTGGCCAATGTCAGAACCGGCATCAGGATAATGAAGAAACTGAAGAGAATTCTGGCAAGATTCAACGTCTGGGAGATACTCTCCCTAGATGAAGAAACTAGACAGGCTGTCATTGCAGCCGTACAAATCCCAACACGCTTTGAGAGTTGTTTTACCGAGATGCGCTTGGGGACAGCCATCACTTTTGCCGAAGAAGATATGCTCCTGCCTTCTGCCAGCCATAATAGACCCTTATATATGAAGGGGCAGCTAAATGGCCAGCCTATAAATAGGATTCTAATTGACCAAGGGACAGCAGTGAATATACTCCCCTATCAGGTCTACAAGAAGCACTACTTTAATGTACACTTGGTCAAGGTCAGGGATATGAGGATCGCTGGGCTCAATCAGGAATTTGAAGTCCCTATGGGCATGGCAGAGTTCGAGCTTTTGCTAGGAGACTTCACCAGCAAGGTGCAGTTCCATGTCATAAACTTTGATACCTCATGCAAAGCACTGCTCGGCCGACCGTGGCTGCATCAAAATCGGATGGTACCCTCTACTCTGCACCAGTGCATCAAATACCCCCAGGATGGAAAGGAAGAAAGAATATTTGCTGACTTACACCCGTTCGACGTGTTTGAATGCCATATGCTAGATGCGTCGCTCTACATGGAGAAGCCAAAGCAGACTCCCCAACCAGGTCAAAAAAAAGGGAAGGAGATAGCAGAGGCTAGCAACTGGTTCCCTCAGCCCCCGCTTGATTATGTGGCTCAGCAGGAGGTGTCGCACATTTCTGAAATTGGATGGGTATTTAGAGCAATCCCATCCAATATTCACCATGACCCAGAGATGACAAAGCTCGAGGATCTACTGGGTTACGTGAAAGTCCCTCTTGGGATCGTAAAACGCCTCATGGATATAGACTGTCAGACAGTCGAATGGCTGAAGATTCTGGAGGTCCCCAATCTTGAGGGTCAGTCCACAATATTCTTACATGGCTACTGAACAGCCGGTGAAAGGGGATGATGATTGTAAATTTCATGAAGAAATTCACGATCCAGTCATCCCGATCATGAGGCTTCCTGATATATCTAGCAAAGCTGTGAAAATGGCTAGTAAGCAGCAGGTCCCCTTCTTCCAAGCCACAAGTCGATATCAAATGTTGAAAAAGTTGTGGTATCCACCCATCTTGATAAAGAACTACTGTAGATTACCTAGCACCTTGGCTTGGGTTTCTCGATAGAAGAATTTTATGAAGTAGATATGATATCTATCTCTACTCCTGCCGGCGAAGGTCCTCCGGGAGATCCAGAGATGTCGAAAGCTGTGGGCCAAGAGCAACACATGTCTCCGAATGGTGAAACGCAAGATGAAGAGATGCACCTTTGGAGTTTGTCTCCATGCGAGGATGTGGGGCAGGGTATTGTGAGCGACGTCACGCGGTTCGGGGAGCGGAGAGGACGCGGAGTGCGCGGGCTCCTTCTTTTTGTTTTGCTGTAACACAGAAATAAGAGAAAAGAGAAGGGGCCACCACGGGAGATTGCTCCGGCGGGGCGAGCGGGACAAATGTAATATAGCAAGATATGGGGGTTAAACGGCCATAGCGGGAAGTGACTCACCGCGACCTCAGGGGGACGGGAATGGTGCAGAAATTAAATAGCAAGAATTGAAACGGCCATTGGGGAAGTGACTCGCCGTGGCCTCGAGAATACGAGCAGATAAAAATATAACCGAATATAAGAAGAATATAAAGAGCTGGAATTTAAACGGCCATTGGGGAAGTGACTCGCCACGGCCTCGAGAACATGAATAGATAAGAATATAACGTATAAGAACGTGAATTTAAACGGCCATTGGGGAAGTGACTCGCCGCGGCCTCGAGAATATGAGCAGAATATAACAGAATATAAAGAGAATATAAGAACGGAAATTTAAACGGCCATTGGGGAAGTGACTCGCCGCGGCCTCGAAAACAAGATGTGATCGCCAGGGGCCGAAAGACCCCAAAATAAGAAAGTGATCGCGCCTACCTCAAGAGCGGGAGATGGCGGGTTGCTTCTTCCTCTCCCTCCGGCCGGCCGACGGAGAGGGCTTTCCTCGGCTACCCTTGCAGAACAACGACAAACAAATGACAAGTGGATTAGAAAGATGGAGGTGTAGTATTCAAATCCTTGCGATAAAAATAACGAAATGATGGCAAGACACACACCTGGTTGGTGTTATCTTTTAAACCCCTCTCGGACTCGAGTAGGAGGAAAATGAGATGATGGATGTAAGAAGTGTATAAGAAAAGGCGCCCTTATGAAGGGGGATAGGGGATGCAAGATGATGAATGCAAAAGAACTACGAAGAAAAGGAAAGAATTGGCTTATTGGATGTGCCGATGGTGAAATCCGGCGGAGCTCCGGCAGCGTGGGGACGACGTGGAAGCGCGGTGGATGAAGACGACCTTCCTCTCGCGAGCGTGAGCACCCGAGAAGCCGGCAGAACCTCCACCTACAAAAGAACCCACGGGTTAGAAAATGACTCCGTAGCCTCTGGGCTCCGGCAGCCTATCGGATCACTTCGAAGCTCTCCAGAACTGAGGGGGTGGGCCTCTATTTATAGGGCTCCGGAGGGTGGAGGCGTCCAGGACCCTGGACACCTCCATCAGGGCCGAACTAATATTTTATTCTATTTTTATTAATTTTTTTGGAATATTTTTGTGGAGGCGTCCAGGGCCCGGACGCCTCAACAGGTCCACCGAAAACGACGACGGCCGCACGCGGTTTGGCACAACGCGTGGTTTTGTGAGCGGCGCCTCGTGATTCAGAAATGGGCGCGTCCAGGTGGCTGGACGTCTCTATAATTTGGATTTTTTCACACACGACAAACCGTCGTTCGGTGAGCGGCGCCCGTGAGAGAGTTGATGGAGGCGTCCAGGGGCCTGGACGCCTCCAAAATATATTATTTTTATTTTTGTTTTGTCTTTTATGCTAGGGCTGGCATTTTGATTTTTTTATATTTGTTTTTATGGAGGCGTCCAGGGTCCTGGACGCCTCCATTAATATATATATTTTTATTTATTTTTTTGTTTTTTATGCCAACTGGCATTTTACACACATTTTTTATTTTTGTTTTTATGGAGGCGTCCAGGGGCCTGGACGCCTCCATTAATATATATATTTTTTATTTGGTTTTGGGCCCTGAGAAAATAAATAAAATAAATTAAAAACATGGGGGCGTCCAGGGGCCTGGACGCCCCCATTAAGACCCACCCGGGTCCTCAGATCAGGCGTCGGCGGCCGCCCGGCAGACACCCTTCTTGATTCCGGAACCTCTTGGTGCGTCTGACTGGTGTTGATGCCGTCCGAATGCCGTGACGAGACGATTACGGATGCCGAAAAAGGCAGAAGAAGACCCAAGAAAAGGAAGTACTCAAGTGATTCGAAATGCGTAAGCCGTCGCGGGGCGTCGTATAGTAATATGAGACTTTCTCAGGAGACGTCAAGAATGGCGTGTCTACAGCTGCCCCGCCTTGGCGTCTGCTTTGCAAGGGAGCGACACGTAGTGGAATGGTATCGAAGTGGAGTGAAATGAAGTGGGAGCGGACTGATAAGTTGATGCCAAGGTGTGATGAGACACGCTTTTGACGTTACTGTTTGGAATCTTTCCTGAAGTTTCAATGAGGCGACCTTGAAGAAGGTCTTTCAAATATTGACGATTGCTTGGACGGAGATCAAATAAGGGAGGGTGAGATGTGCGCTCAGGCACGAAAAGGAGACCAACTTCTCGGTGTGGAAGTACCTGGGTCATAAACCGGAGGTTTCACCTTTGGGGAGCGGTTACCAGCCAATGTGGAAGTGCTGCGGCCAAGGTGGGTCAAACAAGGTCAAAAGCAAAGGAATATCTGAGGGTCTGTCCAAACAAGGGTCTCCTTTGGAAGAGCAACGTAGGGCCGTTTCAAGGAAACTCAGTATTTATTCGGAGTGGAATATCTCATATTTGTAGGAATTGAAGCACAACGGCCTTCGCAATCGAATCACTTGAATGATTTTCCGCAATAAATCAAAATCCTATATGAATGCATGCTGGGTTAAAATAAAAATTTAAAACAAACTAAAATAGAAGATAGCCAAGGATAATATTGTCAACTTGTTAAGAACGGGTCAGGATACCGATCCGGTGAGCCGACACTGGGCTGGGGCCCGTTTATCCGCGCACCAACTCACTGAATGGAACCGTCGTCCCCATGCTACCACAAGTTAACGGCCTATCCGTACAACCCAAATTCTTCCGGGATCATCATCGTTTTTGTTGAAGGGGAACTCAAATCCCAGATTCGTTCGGGCCGCAAGGTCCTTGACATGTTCTAGTAGCGTAGGTATCATATACTACGATGCATGACATGGTGGGACCAACCATTGAAAGGTGGGACAGGAGATAGGACAAAGATGTCCGTTAGTAAAACCTGCACAGGCCAGCATGGATTAATAACATCAGAAAGTAGCAGAATCATAGCAGAATCGCACCACAATGGGAAGGAGATCTAGCCAAAATCCCGACATTGACCGCTGATGTGACATGTTCTGTCCTGTAGCGATCTTCCCTTCCTATAAGAACTCCCCTTAGGCTAGTTCATTCAGATGCACTAAGGTGGGTTTTGGAAGCTCAGGAGAGGAAGGAGAGGAGAATCTAGAGATTTCAGGATGGAAGGAGAGTCTTCCCGCGTTATGAAGAGGAGCAGGCCTAGCAGCGAGATCAGGCGACTCTCCGACCTCGAGGGTCATCTGAGTGGGACGATCATGTCGCATATGGTAAGCTGATTCATTTCAAATTTTCCATGTGAACCTTCTTCTTACTTCCTTCATTTCTTCTTTCTTTCCTCTTCCAGCCATATCCACTCTTCCCAGGCCCGAGGAAGTTTTCCAAACTGCCATGGCTTTCAAAGCTAACTTCCAATATCTCCATTGGCATGAGGGCCATACTCTCGAAGTGGCATCTGCAGGGGCTCCTTATTCACGCCAAGCATTACGAGAAGATTCGTATGGACTGGGCGGCTATGGGCGCACTAGTGGAGATCTGGCATCCCCAGACCCACACTTTTATCTTCCCGACCTTCGAGGTGACCATCCTCCTCGAGGAGGTGGAACTTCTGCTCGGATTGAAGAAATTCAAGAGTGACGGGAAGGTGAAGGCTATGCGGATGCTGACACGGGGGACTTCTGAAAGCGTCCTTGGAAGCTTCATGCCGCCCGACGCAGCCCGAAAGGTCCGTACTCAAAAGGGGATCGATCTCCAAAAGCTCGCGGAGTGGGTCATGGACGCCCTGAGAGGGTCACCAGACGATGACTATTTGGAGGGAATCATGAAGGGGTTCACTATCTGTCTGGCGGGTGCTCTCTTGTTTCCTCATACCGACAACATAGTGGAGGAGGATCAACTAAGTGCCATTCGCGGGATCTGGAGTGGAAAGAGGGTGGGACCCGCCGTCCTTGCCTATCTTTACAGCGGCCTTACTGCCTCGAGCATGGGTAAGCCTCCTTTTGGTTGCGCACTTGTCTTGAATTGCTGGCTTGATTTGCACTTCAAATTCGACCACCGCGAGGGAATGCCAACTGCTTCGAAGCTCTTCCAACAAAGCCCGCTTCACCACATAGCCGACGTGTTAGGCTTCGGTGGTACTGTAGTGAACCGCGTTCCGTGGCTGAAGAAACGTGAAGACTGGCGGTCTCACTTCCGCACCGTGACACAAGGCTTCTTTACTTGCGCACCGGCATGTTTGCTTTCGCTAGATCTCCTCATGAGGCCTTCTCCCGAAGTTGATCTTCAACTGATCGGCGCGACCGAGTTCGTCCTTTATAATGCGCATCGGTGCTGCCTCCAGATTGGCATCCCACGCCATTCGTTCCCGCCACCGACTGGCATCGTTCCTTTGAAGAAAAGGGAGTTGGGCACTGAAGCGGACGCGAAGGAAGCGAAGGCCATTAAAGCTCCCTGGAAGACAAGTGTTGCGGGAAAGGCCTTAGCGCACGTGGTGGAAGAATGCGAGCCGTGGAGGGCTTATGTAACCGAACTGGGGAAGTTAAGGCCTAAGGCGCCTAAGCCCCTGATGTAGCTCATTCTGCTTTCTGATGGAATAAAATCTGGCATTTGGCAGTTTTGGACCAGTTCCCTTAATTATTATTGTCTTTTTTGTGGTTTTTCTTTTTCTTTGTGTTTTTTTTCTTTGTTTGGATTATATACATACTCTTATCTTTTTTACTTTTATTATATATATATACTTTTTTTTTGAAAATTTTTTATTATGGGGGCGTCCAGGGGACTGGACGCCCCTAATTTTATATTTTTGATCTTTTTAAGTTTTTTTGACTTGGGGGCGTCCAGGGGCCTGGACGCCCCTAATTTTTTATTTTTGATTTTTTTAAATTTTTTGATTTGGGGGCGTCCAGGGTCTGGACGCCCCAACTTTTTATTTATTATTTTTTTGTTTTTTTTGTTTTGGGGGCGTCCAGGCGCCTGGACGCCCCTAAATTTTTGAATTTTGAAAAAAAATAAAAAAGGTGGGGGCGTCCAGGCGCCTGGACGCCCCAATAACAGTGGATCTTATATATATTGGGGGGGCCTCACCCCCTGCTCATTTGTACTGTTCATTCTGACGACCCAGTCACCCCAGACGACCCATTCTTAGTCCCAATGGAGCGAGGAGGATCGAGCCAGGGTCCAGAGAAGCGGAAACGACGGGCTCGTCGTCCGAGGAGGCTGAGGGATGATGCCGAGGAGGCTGCTGCGGCGGAGGAGATTGCCGCGGGTGAGGAGGCTCTTCCTTTGGCCTTGGAGGCTGCAGTGGACGCTGGCGACGCGGCAGAGGACGAGCACGATCCGGTAAGCCCCTTAGACCTCCATTCTATTGGTTCACTGGGTTAAAAGGGCGGACGAGAGGCTGTGTGAAGAACGCCGGGTGTGAGGGAAGGAGGCGTCCAGGGGCCTGGACGCCTCCACATTTTCTTTTTTGTTCCTTTTTTTTAATTTATTTATTTTTTGTAAATAATAAAAAAAGAATTAAAAAAAAGGAGGCGTCCAGGCCATGGGACGCCTCCATGATAATATATATATATATTTTATTTATTTTTGTTTTTGTTTTTTGGGTTTTTCTAAAATTAAAATAAAGAAAATGAAATGGAGGCGTCCAAGGTGTTGGACGCCTCCAAAAAAACATAAATATTTTTAAAAATAAAAATAAAATAAGATGAATAAGTAGTATATACAGTGTTATTGTTTAATATTATTCATGATGCTGATGTATTTTTTATTGGTTTTGTGGTGTGCAGGGTGTGATGAAAGGACGGATCAGCTGGTCCCTAGTGGTGGCAGCATACCGTGGGCTGCCGGACTTCCAGAGGGCGCGTGTGGACGCCATGGGCTTTGGAGCTTTCCTTAGGATCGAGCCCTTCCGGCTCGACCTTCCTCTTATCCAGGCATTGAGGGAGCGGTGGCACGCGCCGAGCCGGGCGTTTCTGATGCCCTGGGGGCACATGGTGCCGACACTCGAGGACGTGGCTCGGATCACCGGGCTACGGGTTGACGGAGAGGCGGTGAGCGGGGTCACCTACCCCGACTACCGAGAGAGTGCCCTGGACCTGCTGTGGTTAGAGACGAGCGTGACTGATAGAGACAGCAGGGTAGTTGGCCGAGTGGAGATCATGGAGGCGCTCGGATTCGTCGACCCGCGCCAGCGGGTTAGCGAGACTGGAGCGGAGTTTCTGGCACGACTGGAGGGAGATGCCCGTGCAGCTTTCACCCAGGATCCGAGCGAGAGGGAGCTGGTGGATCTAGACCTTCGGAGGTTTCTTTTCTTCTTCCTGGGCCGCCTTCTGCTGGGGACGAAGGGGGATGGCATCCACTGCCGCTTCCTCGGGATCTGGCGGATCTTGACAGAGTGGGGCACTACGCGTGGGGAGCGGCTCTGCTTGCCCATTTGATTGCTGATCTCTCCCAGACTTCGGAGAAGGAGACGACAGTCAGTGGCTTCGCACCTTTTCTCCAGGTAAACATTTTATTTATGCATTCCCACAGTTAAATATGCAATTATTGTACTAATGATGTATGATGGATGCAGGTGTGGAGCTATTACTATTTCCCGATGGGGAGGGCTAGGCATGGGAACAGGAGGGCCGTGCCTCTGGCGCGGCGGTGGAGGCCGGTCGTGGTTGCAGCACCCCACGGCTACCAGCTGGCGTCGCTTCGTCGGGAGCTGAGCGAGTATCCCGAGGCCATGGTATGATGCGTATGATTTTTTTGTGTTTATGCATGTGACTGAATGGTAACTAACATGATGTATGTATGGTGATGCAGGTGGTGTGGAGACCCTACCTGGGCATGGGCGACGCTGGCCAGCCTTGGGTTGTAGCGGGTCTTCCTCGTTTCAGGCGGGACGTGTGGGTCCATTGCCTGAACGAGATCGAGCCGCTTCGGCTGAGGCTGGTTATGAGGACGTTGGGGCTAGCCCAGGAGTGGGTTGATGTAGAAGAGCCGGCCCGCATTGGGCGGAAGACCAAGGGGAAGGCGAAGGTTGTGGACTGGCGTACGCGCTTCCCAGCACAGTACCAGGACTGGCAGCAGGGCGGGGTCCCAGTGGTGTCCCATGTACAGGACAGTACTGATTACCTGAGACGGTACCGGGCTACGTATGGGGACCGCCTCTTCCTTGGTGGTATGGCAGGGGTAAGTGAAATGAGAATGCTTCACTCTTTTATATGTATATGCATGTGTACTAACTTATGTGCAATGCAGGATGCTCGTGATACCATGATCGCCGACCTGCGGGCCCAGTTGGCGGACGCCAGGCGACAGTTGGTGGCCATCCGACAGGAGTTGGAGATCCTGGTGAGTTTATGTGATGCATTTTTTTGTGACCTGGATTTTTGATGCTTAGCCTTTGACTGACGTTTGCCCCGTGTTTCAGCGGGCCCACCAGACAGCGGCAGCCGGGACGGCTGGTGGAGCGGGTTCCAGTTCGCGGGGCCCTCCTCCGGAGGTTTCTGCCCTCCAGGAGCAGCTGGCGTATGCGGTGGCTCGGGCTGAGGAGGCCGAGCGTGACCGCGAGGCTCGAGTGAGTGCTTGCCTGACCTTGACTCTCTTCTGGCTGCTTCCTTCTATCACTGTGTTCTCTTATGGTGCATGCGTGCTTTGACAGGTGGCCGAGATTCGGGAGGCCCTGGCGCGTGCTGTTCGTGCCGAGCAGGAGCGCGACGCTCGGGTGGCGGAGCGTGACGCCCGGATTGCAGAGCTGGAGGAGGAGCGTCGACGGGAGGCTGAGGAGCTCCCTCGCGACGTAGTGGATCTGCGGATCGCCCTCGAGCTGTCGAGGAGAGAGGCGATGAGGGAGAGAGAGGAGAGGGAGAGGGATAGGGAGAGCGTGGAGAGAGAGAGGGAGAGGGATAGGGAGAGAGAGAGGGAGGAGCGACAGCGGGATCAGACCGAGAGGAGGGCTCTAGAGGCCCAGCTGCTGGAGCTCCGATTGAGTCTCGGCACGGCGGAGGGGAGGCTTCGGGAGAGCGAGGAGCGGTACCAGAGGGCGAAGGAACGCGGGGCGCGACTTCGTCAGTCTGGTTCTTTTTCCATGGGCAGCTATCTGGTTTCTTCGGCCGAGGAGCGTCGTCGCGCCTTCGAGGCTGGAGTGCCACCGCAGGGCGAGGCGAGCACGGCTTCTCAGGGTTCGCAGAGGCCCCCTAGGGATCCCCGGCAGAGGAGGGAGGAGAGAGATGACCAGGAGGGTGATGGTGAGAGTTAGAGAGTTGCTTGTACACGTCACCCTTCTCACTGTATGATGTACTTTCGGCTATTATATGAAATGAAAATGGCTTTCTTGTGTTGTGTGTACTTTTCTCTCTCCCACACTTTCTTCTTTGCACTGAGTTGTCCTTCGAGGCACGCTCCACGAGACCTTACCCTGAACAGCGGGGAACTACGCTTTGCACGGGGGGATTCTGTTTCCTTTCTCCCCCTTTTGGGCGCGTCCAGGCGCGAGGACGCGTCTTAGTCCTTGAATTCAAATTTAAAGCGTCGGGTGGCCTTTCTTCTCCCGTGCCTTACCCGCAAACGAGCCCGCCTTCCGCCGAAACTCGCTTGCCCCTTTTTCGTCTTCCTCCTCTTTTGATTGATGGAGTTCGGTGGGCCCGATCATGGTGAAGGTGGAGAGGGACGAGGAACTCCTCGCCCGAGGAGGGACGCGCCAGAGCACGGAACGGCGTCTATGGAGGAGGAAGGGCCGCTTCGGGCCCCCGAGGGACCCGAGGGGCCCGATGTCGCGGAGGGAGGTGAACACGGTCTGGTAGGTGCTTGGTTTTCCCTCTTTGATCCATTTTGAGTTTTGAAGCAAGCCGTGCGAGGGGGGAAAGGGTTCGGCGAGTGTTGCACTTAAATGATGGATGCGTCCTAGACAGGGGACGCGTTCTTTTTGACTGATGTGGGACCCTTTTCTTGGTGCAGGACATGGCGAGGACCCTGGGCCTGGCCGATGAGTGGGCGAGTGCGGACGAGCCGCGTCAGGAGGGAGAGTCGCGGCAAGGCGAGGCTCGAGGACTGGCACGTACGTCTCCCTGGACAGCAAGGGAGTGTATTGGTGCAGGACAGCGCCGACTTCCTGCGGCGGCAGAGAGAGAGTTATGCGGGGCTTCCCCAAGCTGGGGACACGCGTGGGGTCGGCGGCTCGCGCGCCCAACTATCAGAGGCTAGGCGGCAGCTGGCCGTCGCTCAGCATGAGCTGTCGCTTCTGGTAAGTTACGTGCCGCACTTTTATCTTCAGATTTTGGAGTTTCACTGACGGCCGTTGTTTATTTTGTTCCAGCGTGCCCAGCAGACAGCGACGGCGGGGATGATTGGTGGCGCATCTTCCAGCTCCTCGGCCCCTTTTCTCGAGATTGCCTCCCTCCGGGAGCAACTTGCCGGTGCGGTGGCCCGCGCGACCCGGGCGGAAGAGGAGCGTGACGCCTGGGTGGCGACTGTAGCGGAGCTGCGGCATCGTGGTGAGGAGAGACCTTCTCCAGACATCCTGGAGTTAAGGGTTCTTCTGCAGATGATGAGGAGAGAGGCAGAGAGAGAGAAAGCCGAGAGAAGGTCCGAGCGACAGCGGGATCAGACCGAGAGGAGGGCCTTGGAGGCCCAAGTGAGGGAGCTCCAGCTGGGCCTTCAGGCCGTCGTGCAGAGGCTAGGAGGGATGGAGACGCGCTACGAGAGAGCGCGAGAGTTCGGGGAGCGACTCCGCAGTCCGGTCGCTTTGCCGCTAGTGGCTTCTTCGCCACGCCAGGGGAGGAGCAGCGAGTCACTGCTGCGGAGCAGGCGCCAAGAGGCGAGGCAGGTGCTACTGCACGGGGATCCCGGAGACTTCTGAGGGACCCTCACCTCGGGGGAGAGGAGAGGGACGCCTAGAGGGACGAGCATGGAAATAATGGCAAGAGCTGGCGAGCTAGTGGACCCGCCACCTCTCTATGATTGTAGTGTTTGTGACAGCTTATGTAGAATTATGAATGGAATGATTTGATTTTCTGCTGCTTGTTTGTTCTCTTGTGCGTTCCTTCTTCCCTACACTTCTTCTCCTTTGCACTGTTCCCATGTGATGGGTCTGCCGAGACTCCGCCCCGAGCGGAGAATCGCGTCTTGTTGTGACCATTTTCCACGGGAATCTGCCGTCGAAGTCAATAATGACGGCCCTAGCCCCTTTCCCGAACGTTGTGTCAAATTTTGCGGACGTCCTCCAAATCATGATAGGGTATCCCTAGACAACATAGGGGGCTAGTCGTCATATTCTTCGTCCAGTCAATCACCCCGTGCGAGCGGTGAAGCGACACACGGGACCGCATGGCAGGTGCCTCATTGCGAGGGCTATCATTAACAGGTGATGGAGGCAATCTTGGCCCGCACTCCTTCCATTTCTATAAATTCTTGTCCCTTTTATCTTCCCAGGTATATCGAGGACTAACTCGAGGAGCACAAGTTCTCACGGGAGAGGAGGAGTTCAAAATTCTGAGAGTTGGATGGAGGGCGAATCTTCCCATTCCTCGAAGAGAAGCAGGTCCAGTGGTAGTAGTTCCAGGAGGCTTTCAGACCTTGAAGGGCACTTCAGCGAAAGGGCCCAATCACAACTCGTAAGCCAAGTTTTCTTGCCCTTTTTTCCATTCTTTCTTCCTTTCTTCTGACCAAACCTCACCCCCATTCCTTGTATGTGTAGGTTGTGATGAAATCACAAATCTTATGGGAGTTGGTAGTAGCAGCGTACAGGGGCCTCCCAGATTTTCAGAAGGCGAGGCTAGACGTGATGGGATTTGGTACCTTCCTTCGGATCGAGCCGATCCAGCTCGACCTGGTCCTGATCCAAGCCTTGTGTGAGAGATGGGACCCAGTGAGTCGGGCATTCCTGATGCCCTGGGGGCACATGGTGCCCAGCTTGGAGGATGTGGTCCGGATCACAAGCCTGAAGGTAGAGGGCGAGGCAGTGACCGGAGTCACTTACGCGGACTACAGAGAAGGTGCCCAGAAGTTACTGGGTTTGGACCTAGATGGTCGGAAAAATAGGTCGGTAGCTAGGGCGTCCCTCATGGATGCATTAGGGCTCACCGACACTCGTCGGCGGGACGATGAATCCTCAGAAGAGTTCATGGAAAGGATGGAAATAGGATGCCGTGCCGTGTACTGCACAGATTTCGGCGACTGGGAAAGATGCAACATAGATTTGAGGAGATTTCTCCTCTTCCTTTTGGGGAGATTGGTACTGAGCTCGAAAGGGGACGGTATCCAATGTTGCTTCCTGGAGCTGCTGTCAGACCTTGAAAGAGTAGGGTATTATGCCTGGGGAGCCGCCATGCTGGCACACTTGTTTGCAGGCCTATTCCAAGAAACGGATCGTGAGATGACTGTGAGTGGTTTCACACCATTCATCCAGGTATTTTTTGGTTTTGCTTGTTTTGTATTTTTTTGTGTTTTTGCAAAGTACTGATGACCTGTGCCGAGCAGCTATGGAGCTATTATTACCTCCCTATGGGGAGAGCTCGGCATTGGCGACCCGTGGTGGTGCCGTTAGCCAGGCGGTGGGAACCCATCATGAGTGCGGCACCCCTAACCTACCAACTGATGGTGCTAAGGCGGGAGCTACAGGAGTTCCCTGCAGCGATGGTAAACTGGAGGCCCTACTCAGACATGGTCGATGCCGACCAGCCGTGGGTTCTAGCAAGTCGTGCCCGGTTCGGACGGGAACTGTGGATGCACTGCCTGAATGAAATCGAGCCGCTTCGGCTACGATTAGTTATGAGGACTTTAGGACTGGCTCAAGAATGGGTGGATTCAGCTGCGCCACCTCGTGTCGGGAGAAAGACGCGGGGACCGGCGACCTGCATTGACTGGCGCGTGCGATTCCCCGAACAGTATGAGGACTGGCAACGGGGTGGCACGATTGTAGAATCACAGGCGCGGGATAGCGAGGACTACTTGCGTCTATATAGGACAAAGTACGCAGAACGGTTCCAACCCCGGGGACTTGTGGAGGTAGGTTTCCCCTTTTCTCTTCTCTTCTTTCTCCTTTTCTTGGTTTTCTGGTGAAAATGCTGACTTGTAAGGCTGCAGGATGTCCGGGATGCCATGATAGCGAATTTACGAACTCGCTTGGCAGAGATGGAACAACAGTTGGGCGATGCCCGCGGAGCTACGAGCGCCTTGGTAGGTGTACAGTACGTTCCTAATTAAAACCCCAGATTCCAGATGTTGGCTGCTAATTCACGCGGTCGTAGCATGCCCAGATTGGCGCGGCTTCCCCAGCGATGGGAGTGGGTGGTGCCTCTTCCAGCTTGTGGATTCCCACCTCAGAACTTGACTTGCTTCATGAGCAACTTGCTCACGCCACGCAGCGTGCTGCGGAGGCAGAAGGGATGCTCTGTATACAGGTAAAAGTTTCAGTGTTGAGTTCTCTTGGTTTACGCCTTATCGCGTATCTGAGATGGTACACTTGGCAGGAAAAGGAGACGGAAGAAGCGCTTGCCAAGGCTGCGCAGAAGGAGGCTAGGATAGCAGAACTGGAGAGGGAACTGCGGCGTCATTCTGATGACGACTCCTCTAGGGATGCCGTAGAACTGAGGATCACTCTCCAGTTGGAGAGGGAAGACCGCGAGAGAGAACGTGCAGAGAGAGAAAGAGACGCAGAGAGAGAAAGAGCCAACAGATTGACTGAAAGGGAGGAACGAAGGGCCATGGAGGCCCAACTATTCGAACTCCGAATCAGCCTTGGTCTTGCTGAACAGTGGCTGAGAGATGGTGAGGAGCGCTACCGAAGAGCACGAGAGCGTGGCTTTCGTGTTGGTAGCTTCTCTGCTGCTTCCGTAGATCAACGCCGGGATGCGGGAATAGGAAGAGGAGTACAGAGCGGTAGGAGTACCGCTTTTCGTAGTTGGGTAGCACCTTTGAGAGTGTTTTGCCCGGAGAGTAGTGGGACGAGTAATGCAGAGAGAGAGGGCGGAACTTGATGTAATTTTTTTGGTTTTTGGAATAAAACACAAGGTTTGGTTTGTTTGGTTTTCACCTTTGCTTCTGTTGCCTGAATCCCTGCACACATCACTGAAACAAACAAATCAGAATTTCTGTTCTGACTTGGCCCCTTGCTCAATAAGCAAATGGTCACTGTGACTGTCCTTGATAACTGGTCAAGGGGCCAAGCCTTTATTTTAACGAAGGCAAGGGAAAGAAGTGGTGATGATAAATGCGACAGGCAAGCACACGAATGCAAGCGGTATTAAAGTGAGATGCTGCACGCAAATATAATCATGCAAAATTGATTTGTTTTCTTTTTTTATATTTGGCATTTTTTTATTTTATAAAAAAGATTTTTTTGCTTGCAAATATGTACATTTTCTCTTTTCCATTTTTTGTTGTTTTATCATCTCAATTTTTTTATTGCTAACGCCCGGCAAGCACCCAAATGGCACCTAACCTTCGTGAGAACAGGGGTTTCTTACTAACCTCCCAGGTATCCTAAGTGCACATCTAGGTTGATTTGGGCCTCTAGACCCCTCGAATGATGATCCCGCCGGCTAAGACTTACCCTGATGACAATACCGTCATGCCATGCTTAGGCTCCCAGTCGCTTCCGACCACAGGGATTCACCCAAAAGGTGTTTGAGGTAAAAGATTTGCCCGACCCGGGTCTATTTCCTCACAACTCTAGATGGTATATGATGGAACACCCTGGAACCCTAACGACCAACCGCGCGACGCTGACCCGGAATCAGACGCCGTCGCACCCATAGGTGACGCGCTTGCATTGGCCTAAGCCCGAGGTTAAGCAAGAAGACATCAAGGTGGTAAACAGGGGTCTTGACCAGCCAGAAACACAGAGACTCCTTCGCAGCGATAGCTTTTGCTTTTCAAAGTAGGCAACCAAATGTGTATATTAAAATAAGGTCGCAGACCCTAGGCAGTTTTCACCCTTCAGAAACTCCATCGAACGTTCATCTTTAGAGGAGAAGGAAGAGCGTAGGGGATAAACCTCCTGAGAGGACCGGCAAAGCCGTTAACCCGGCGAGCGAATAAGGGCCCATTAACTCTTTCCTTTCGGACAACTTCGGACCAAATCTCGAGCATTTACATTCCACGGCCCCTTTGTGGATTCAGACTTTTGCTTTGAGGGGTTCCGTTTATCGCAACAGGCACGGTCACGACCAGGCTTTTCTCTTGATTTTGATTTTGTATTTCTTTTTGTGAGGGAGATAAAGTCGTTTGACGTTTGTGGGCTCCCTTTTCGTATGCCTGCGGGGACACTGCCCTCTTCTCGTGCTCTGATCGATGCTCGAGGAAATGGATCCTACTCTTGCCTTTGGGGTTTGAGTTTCGGTTTCTCATGCTCAGCGTTTTAAGGGCGCCGACTGTCTCATTTGGTCGAAGAGAAAAGAATAAAGATTACAGCTTCCGGAGATCTTCTGGGTGGGCCCCACCGTAGGTGATGCTACCGACTTTTTTGAGTAAAATACATAAGTGAGCACATGTTAGCTTCCTTCGAGCGAGCATAGGCTGACGTGGCCGGACAGGGATCTCCACGGTTCTGGCAAACCAAGACCCGGTGCCTACCAAGCCTCAATGGGCCCTATCCTAACATGAAGGTTAGATGCAGGGACTTAACTACATGGTGACTGCCAGGCATCGGCATTTTGAATTTTCCATATTTTTAGTGGTTTTCAATATTCTTTGTTTTTGATGTTTTTATCTTTTCATCATTTTTTTTGTTTGTTGTGCTAAGGGTAGTATTTCTTAAGATAAAGCCCATTCCAAGGGTGGGATAACTCGGTCCCTTCGGCGTTGACTAGCTTGTAGGCGTTGCCAGGGTACACGGCTTGAATTACAAATGGTCCTTCCCAATTGGGTTGGAGCTTAGAACGCGGACCTCCAGGTTTGACAAAAATTCTTTTTACGACCATCTCACCGACTTTGAATTTTCTCTCAACGACTTTCTTTTGGTAAAAGCGAGCGAGTCTATTTTGATACACACGCGCGTGTTCGGCAGCGGCCAGCCGTTCTCATCCAAGAGTTCCAACTGGGCGAGGAGTGAATTACGACGATCGTCGAGGGAAAATTCCTCGTCCAATTGTACTCTGAGAGAAGGGATCAGAGTCTCGTACGGGACTACCGCTTCCATACCATAAGTAAGGGCAAATGGAGTCTGCCCGGTGGGGGTACGGATTGAAGTGCGATAGGCCCATAGAGCTTCGATAAGCTTTTCTGGCCAGTCTGAAAACTTACTAGACTCGCAGGTTTTTTTGATGATTTTGAGCAATGTTTTATTGGTGGCCTCCGCTTGGCCGTTACCTTGTGGGTAATAAGGCGATGAATGATGCAATGTAATTGCGTACCTTTTGCAGAGGTCCTGTAGGTCCTGAGAAATGAACTGTGGCCCATTGTCGGTGACGATCGTGCTTGGGACGCCGAATCTGGCGAGGATGTTCTTTATGATGAACTTGCAGACTGTTGACGCCTTGATTTCCGCGTAAGCTTCAGCTTCGGCCCATTTGGTGAAGTATTCCGTCGCAGTAAGGATGAAAGATTTCTGCTTGGTGAGGGAATTGGGATCACCTAGGGGACCAATGATGTCGAATGCCCACATGGAGAAAGGCCACGGGGAGGATATTGGGTGAAGTGAGGAAGATGGTGAATGGATTTTATCGGCGTGAAGTTGACACTTGACACACCTACGGACATAGACAGCACAATCTTCTTCCATAGTGGGCCAATAAAAGCCTTGGCGAATGATCTTCTTGGCGAGCATCTGACTATTCACGTGGCCACCGCACACACCCGAGTGCGTCTCTTCTACACATTTCCAAACCTCATCGTCACCAAGACATCTTAACAGAATACCAGTAAGGCTCCTCCTATAGAGTAGACCTCCAACCAAAGTATATTTCTGAGCCACCCTTCTTATGGCTTTCTTGTCCTCTGTGGTGGCCCCTTCAGGATAAGACTGATCTTGGCAGTATTTGACAATTTCATAGAACCATGGTTTCTCTTCATCAGCCAGTTCTTCTTCGGCCTCTGCCAACATGATTTCCCTCTTCTCAAGGATATCTTCCTGCAGGATCTTCCTTGCTATCCTGTCTTTGATATTTACGTAGGAAGCATCATCGATTGCAGGGGCGTGAAGTTTATAGATGGAAATGGACTTAAACCATCTTCCTAGAGGGAACCTTATGGATGATGCCAACGAGGCGAGGGCATCGGCGAGAATATTCTGATGACGAGGGACATGAACAAAGATCAGTTTGGCGAACAGTTTGGCAAAGGCAGCAGTGAGTTCTTGGTATGGCTTGAGTTTGGGATCGCGAGTGCGATATTTAGTGAGCACCTGGCGAAGGATGAGTTGACTATCACCTACGACTCGCAACTCAGTGATACGAAAAGAATGAGCGAGTTCTAGGCCAGCTAGAAGAGCTTCATATTCGGCTATATTGTTGGTGACTGGAAATTTGAGCTGGTATGCCAATGGGAATGTGAGGCCTTCAGGCGACAGGAGGGCGATGCCGATTCCTCTCCCTTGAGAATTCAGAGCTCCATCAAAATATAGCGTCCACATTGGCTCATCTGATTGGTTGATGGACATTAGTTCCTCATCTGGAAACTCTGATTGGACGGGATCGAACTTGGGAAGAGGATGGTGAGCGAGATGCTCGGCTATGGCATAGCCTTTAATCGCCTTTTGCTGGATGTAGGTGATGTCGAACTGAGAGAGAAAACTTTGCCAGCGTGCTAGCCTATCCGTAAGGACGGATTTCTCCAGAAGGAATTTGATAGGATTCATTCGAGCAATCAAGTGGACCTCGTGAGCCAAGAAGTAGTGCTTCAATTTCTGCACTACCCAAACGAGGGCAGCACAGGTTTTCTCCATGCCGGTGTACTTCTGCTCACAGGGATTGAGAAGTTTGGACAAGTAATAGGTTGCCCGTTCCTTGCCTTCTTCATCAGCTTGTGCGAGGACGGCTCCCACGGAGTCATCCAAGACTGAGACGTAAAGGATCAGAGGTTTTTCCGGTTTGGGTGGAATGAGAACGGGTGGACTAGCCAGATATTCCTTTAACCCTTCAAAAGCTTTCTGACATTTAGAATTCCAGTGGAATTCTACTCCTGGCTTGGTCAACTCGTAGAGAGGTCTACACCTTTGTGAATGTTGGGACACAAACCGACGAATAAACTGTAACCTCCCGATTAAACCCTTGACTTCCCTCAAATTCTTGGGAGGCGGCATATCCCTGATAGCCTTGGCTTTGTCGGGATCTATCTCGATCCCTCTTTTACTCACGATGAACCCCAGCAATTTACCTGACGACACACCAAACACACACTTCTTCGGGTTCATTTTCAATTGGAACTCTCTTGACCTTTGCAAGACCTTAGCCAAAACTTCTGGATGTTCCATCCTGGTCCTTGATTTCACCAATAAGTCATCCACATACACTTCCAGATATATGTGCATCATGTCATGAAATATGGCCATCATCGCTCTTTGGTAAGTAGCTCCAGCATTCTTTAATCCGAACGGCATGACCACGTAACAATATGTTCCCCAAGGGGTAGTGAATGACGTCTTTTCCTGATCCTCTTCTGCCAAACGAATTTGATTGTATCCTGAAAATCCATCCATGAAAGAGAGGGTTTCGTAGCCTGCCGTGTTATCAATCAGCACATCAATGTGAGGTAAGGGAAAATCATCCTTTGGACACGCGCGGTTAAGGTCCCGGAAGTCGATGCAAATCCTGACTTTCCCATCTTTTTTCATGACCGGGACAATGTTCGCCACCCATTGAGGATAAAGAACGACTCTAATGAACCTGGCTTTGTGGAGCTTATCGACCTCTTCTTTCATTTTCAAAGCCATCTGAGGGTGGAAACGCCTTAACCTTTGTTTTACCGAGATGGACCCTGGTTTTAGGGTTAAACGGTGTTCGACCAAGGTTGAATCCAGACCCGGCATATCCTCGTAGCTCCATGCAAACGTGTCCTTATATTCCTTGAGAACCTCAATTAATGCCTCTTCTTCAGAGGGTGGTAGGTTGTCACTTATGAGGATGATCCTAGGGTCTTCCTCAGTTCCCAAGTTGACTTCTTTGGTGGATTCTTCTACGGCGGTTGACGGCTCGTCGAATCTCCTCATTCCACTAGCGTATGCGCCCGCCGCATCCTCATATTCTTCACCCTCATCTTCAGTGGGGCATTCTTCATCCGTGATCTCGTAGACTCCATACCCTTCATCAGATGCACAGTCGCCCTCGCATTCTATTTCGGGTAGCTGGATGGGATTTTCTAACAACTGGGGGATGGCAAGAAGGGCCTGACACCTGGCGGCCAAATCCAGAAGGAATCGACGAGGGATCTGCCTACCCTTGGATTTCTTCCTAGGTACTACCCTTGGCCTATCATTCCTAGATTGACTGACAATATTTACAGAAGAAGAGGAAGACGAAGAGGATGGTGTAGAATGTACAGGAGAAGACCCCTCAGAGGAGGGGTAGAAAAGGTCGCTCATCGGACCTTGGACGGGTGGTCCGCAAGGCGGTACGCACCCGTGGGAGATGTAGGAGGTTTCCTCAACGAAGATGTGTTGTTGGGGAGTTTGAAAATTGACGTTTTTTTTTCGTTTTCATTTTTAATGACAAAGCAGTGAAAAGAGATTGGAGGAGAGAGGAAAGTGGTTATGGCTAGAGGATTGTGAGGCTCATAGAGCAGATCATGGTTGAAGACCTGGCGCGGGTTGAAAAGCCCGCGTAGGTATGTAAGCAAAGAAGGGGACCTGGGAAGATCATCAGACAATTGTCTGGCCCAGGAAGAAGATATCAGCAAAGGCTGAGACGAGTGGATGGAGAAGATGGCGGCTAATGAGCCGTCGACGGCAATGTTGAGGACGGATGAAGATCCGTCGATGACAGGGTCCTTCTGGCGAGGACGAGGATAGTTTGGAACCTTGGCAAGAGTGGTAATATTCTCTGGTATTTCGGAGATCAATGGTGGTCCTTCAAGCTGCGGAGACGAGAACATCCTTTCCAGTGCAACGGAAATGTCCCGTATGTCGAACCATTTGTCCCACTCGCATTCCGGATCTTTGATCTTGCCTCTTTTGGTGATCCTCGGACATTTTTCAGCCAAATATACAGCATGTGATCCCCCATATGCTTCTCGTGGGTGATCTCCCATCTGAACAACGGGCCCTCTGTTGAAGTGGTTTGATAGAGTCCACGTGAGGGGCTTCCAATCTGCCTTGAACGGTCCTTTGAAGCCTAGGCCAAACCTACGGTTCGGCCTAATTTCCTTTGGCGGTTTGAGCATACCCTGTAACTGTGCGCCCAGACCTTTTCCTTGTTGATAGCCGATGTTCCTCATAATCTCCCAACCTTTGGAGTGAAAAGGGAGACATGATGTTGTGGTTGCCCTGACCGGCTCCTTTGGTGCTAGTGGAACATGAGATGGATCACGTACGTCCAGCAGTGACAATATGGGCCGATGAGACGGCCAAACAGAAGGCAGAGAGGTGTTGATAGCATCCACTGTGTGAAGGACAGGTGTACTGACCACTTTAATAATTCTCCCATTGTAAGGAAACTTCAGGCACTGATGGTTGGTGGAAGGCACAGCGTCCATGGCTTCGATGTAAGGGCGACCCAGTATAGCCTTGAATGTGGGGTCCATGTCGAGGACATGGAATTCCGTGGGAATTGACATGGGGCCTAGTTCTGCCTTCAGAATAATCATCCCCTGCGGCGGCCTTTTGCTATTGTCATAAGCCGTGACCGTGATCGAGGAAGGTCTTATTTGTTCCTCGTTGACCCCACACAACTGAAGAGTGCTCATGGAGATCACATTTATGGATGCACCCGTGTCCACAAGACACGGGTTTATGGATACCCCATTAATTTTTATTGAAATGCACAATGCATATTTCGAGCTTCCTTGGGAGCGAGCTCGTAGTTGTGAAACATGATGGCTGGTTGTGTGTCTGTTGGGGTCAGGACGGTCGAAATCTTCTCCACGGGGAGGTCTTCATTAACCATGACCTTTTGAAGATATTCCATCAAGGCCGCCTGGTGGGATGTGGATCTTTGAAGTAGCTCCAGGATGGAGATCCGGGCAGGTGTCTTGTCCAAGTGTTTCAATAGATCATACTGTGTTCCAGGGATAGCTCTTTCTGGTTGTTCTGCATCATCCTTCTCTGGCTGAGATTGCTCGGGATTCTGACTGTTGTGGGGGAAAACCCTGTGGAAAATCCTTCCACTCCGGAGCACCATTGCCTGCGGCTTTTGTACCTCTGTGGGGGTAGCAGTGGGTTTTAACAGGGGTTTGAGGGGTAGTAGTGGAGGAATGGTTGATGAAGCAGGGGTGATGACGGGAGCAGGGATTCTGATGAGGGGTTTGTTAGGTGGCGGCATGGTGGAGGTAGAGGGGATATTGCGCGGATTATGAAGGATAAGGGGTCTAGAAGGTGGCGGTGGAGACGAAGTAGGAGTGGGTAGGGCTTGAAGTGGGCAATGATTTTGAGGTGGGTGATGGTTAATGAGTGGTTTTGAAGGCATTAGTGGTGATACGGTGGAGAAAGACGGGGTTATGTATGGTTGACGGATGATAAGGGGTTTAGAAGGCGTAGGGGTAAATGTGGTAGAGGTGGATGGTAAAGTGGGGGAGTGAGAGAAGATGAGAGGGTGTGAAGGCGTAGTGGAGAGTGTCGGTTGATAGGAGGTCGGGGTGCGGATGAGAGGGCGTAATGGTAGTGGAAATGGTGATGGTGATACTGACGCGGGTTGATGAGAGAGAGGTGCTACCCGGGCAAGGTGAGGGGGTTGCATGACGATAGGGTTGGAGGTAGAAAGAATGGAGGTACTTTCCTGGTGCCACACCTGCTCTCTCCCGACTTCCGGGAAGGAGGAGATGGGGTTAACCTGATGATTGGGCTGTTGGTGCTCCGGTAATGGATTCTGGATTATGCCCATGTCGGGCTGTTGTTGTGGGGCCTGCTGAGCCTGCTGTTGTTGTTGTGGTTGCTGTTGCTGTTGCTGTTGTAACTGCTGCTGTGGCCTATGAGGAGGTCTCCTAGCCTTGAGAGCCGCGACGTATCGTCTCATCTCATCCCAATCTATTTGATGTTCATCATTCATATCATGGATGTAATCTTTGAAATGGAAGCAGTAATCTACTGTGTGTCCCGGCTGCCTGTGGTAGACGCAGTATTTGGAGGTATCAACATTGGGGGGCCACGCGGGCCTTTCTCTGGGTAGGGCGAGTTGGTTTGATGCCATGAGGGCATTAAAAATGTCTGCTAAGGTTTCCGGCAATGGTGGATAGTAGGCTCTCTTGGGACCGAGCGGCCTCCTTTGTTGCTGTTGGGGACCATAGTTCCCCGGGGGTGGAACTTGGTTGTACTGAAGTGGTGGTTGTTGTTGCTGAGGTTGTGGTTGTTGTTGCTGGGGTTGGCGTAATGGAGGCATATTATCCTGGGGTGGATTATTTTGGGGTGGAGGACGAAGAGGGAAAGGACCTGGTTGAAGGGGAAGTCGGGGCATTTGTGGAGGCCTTGGGTTGACTGCATAGTTGGCATTGTTGACCGCACTGACTTGCTCATTTGTCACGACCCCTTCTGTGGCTCCGCCCGGGACACCAGCGCCTGTCTTTCTGACCACTTTGGGCTTCGGCGACTCAAACATGTTCATGATGGGGGAGTCTTTTAGCTGGGTTTGGATGTACCGGGCCCTTTCATAGAGTTCCTCCATTGTAGTAAGTTTATTCATGGCCAGGACATGTCTGAACTGTGGGGTTGCATTAGACACAATCATCTTCACTTGTTCGGGCTCGGAGAGGGTATCCCTTATTCTTTCCGCCAGAGACCTCCATCTATCAGCATATCGGACAAAATCCTCGTCGGGTTTCATCTTTTCGGCCACTAGGTCGGTAATGGAGAGTGAGGGACCGACCCTATCCCTATATTTCTGCAAGAACCTTCTCTGGACTATTTCAAAATTCTCAGCCTCGCGGGGCTCCAGAGAATAGAACCACTCAAGCGCAGGACCATCCAATGATCTCCGAAAGAGGTATGCCAGGGACCTCTGATCGTTTTGCCAATAGGAGGATTCATACATGAAATCCTTGAGGTGAATGAAGGGGTTGCCGGTACCATTGTATCTGCGGTACGTGGGCATTTCGGAGGGAGGAAGATGAATGACGGGAAGGATTGGCAAAGCAACCTCCGGGGTGGCTTTCACGTCCACCATTCTTCTTAGATTTTGAAACTGCTCGTCCATGCGATTGAACCTATTGAGGAGCGATTGGGCGAGCTCCTCTGGAGGTGAAGGTGGCACTTGCCACTGGGGGAGAAACTGTCTCCCGGAGACTTGAGGGGGAAACCCTGAATGAGAGGGAGCTGTCGGACCACCGACAGTTGGCCCTGGCTGAAGCGGTGTGTGGGGAACAACGGGAGTTTGAGATTGTGACGGGAACTGGAATGAGGGTGGTTGTTGGCTCGCTTGACCTTGAAGCGAGGGAGACTGGATGGCTTGCGCCAATGAAGGAGATGGAATGGCCTGCACGGACTCTTGGAGAGGTGCGATGGCCGGAGTTGATTCCTGGGGCGTGGGGGAAACAGATTTCCCCTTTAGAATGGCCTGGAAGGCCCGGAGCTGTTCAGAGGTAAGCTCCGTGTTGGCGAGGACGCCCAGTAAGGAAGTGATATCCTGTGGTGGGGACGTGTCCCCGGCGGTAACATGCACCTCATGCGAGGGCTCATGAGAGGGACCCGAGTCCATAGCATAGACTCGCGGGTCGGCTGACAAACCACGACTAGGGTGGTTCTCCTCAAAAGACTCGTGAGCCATGCTCACAGTTTTCCCAGAACGCAAAAACATACACTAGCAAGCAGGTAGCAGAGATTATCAAACAAGTGGATGCCTTTACGCCTTTTTTTTATGTTTTGATTTTGATGATTTTTTTGTATTTTTAACGAGATCCGAAGTTCACACAAAATGGGGACCCTAGTTTATTTTTGTTTCACCGCCGTGTCAGCTAGGGTCTCTCGTCTCACCACGAATGAAATGACTAACTCCGGGGAACTTCAATGGTACAACCAGCCCAGTGAACGAAGAGGAGATTCTTCGATGTCGGGGACTTACGGAGGTCCCAGTGTAGGAGATTCTAGTCCGTTGAGAGGAATTCCCAAACGGAGAGTCCTTCCTTCACCGGGAAAGGGTGATCCTCAAAAAATGAAAAAAGGATAGAAAAGAGGAATGGATGTATGCAATGGAATGCTGACAGATATATAGAGTAAGAAAACAACAGAAATACCAGACATATAATAAACAAACAACCAATCACAACTGATAGTGCTGCCGTGAGCACAACGGGGGCGCGCGCGGGCGCCAAGGTGGAGAGGCACGGATGGTGCCGAACTTGCAAGGGTAGCCGAAAGGAAGCAGTAGAGTCCCACCGTGATCGCCAATCTGTGAGCGACGTCACGCGGTTCGTGGAGCGGAGAGGACGCGGAGCGCGCGGGCTCCTTCTTTTTATTTTGCTGCAACACAGAAATAAGAGAAAGAGAGAAGGGGCCACCACGGGAGATTGCTCCGGCGGGGCGAGCGGGACAAGTGTGATATAGCAAGATATGGGGGTTAAACGGCCATAGCGGGAAGTGACTCGCCGCGACCTCGGGGGGACGGGAATGGTGCAGAAATTAAATAGCAAGAATTGAAACGGCCATTGGGGAAGTGACTCGCCGCGGCCTCGAGAATACGAGCAGATAATAAGATGACAGAATATAAGAGAATATAAAGAGCGGGAATTTAAACGGCCATTGGGGAAGTGACTCGCCGCGGCCTCGAGAACATGAATAGATAAGAATATAACATATAAGAACGGAAATTTAAACGGCCATTGGGGAAGTGACTCGCCGCGACCTCGAGAACATGAATAGATAAGAATATAACATATAAGAACAGAAATTTAAACGGCCATTAGGGAAGTGACTCGCCGCGGCCTCGAGAATAATATGTGATCGCCAGGGGCCAAAAGACCCCAAAAATAAGAAGGTGATCGCGCCTACCTCAAGAGCGGGAGATGGCGGGTTGCTTCTTCCTCCCCCTTCGGCCGGCCGACGGAGAGGGCTTTCCTTGGGTACCCTTGCAAAACAACGACAAACAAGTAACAAGTGGATTAGAAAGATGAAGGTGTAGTATTCAAATCCTTGCGATAAAAATAACGAAATGATGGCAAGACACACACCTGGTTGGTGTTATCTTTTAAACCCCTCTCAGACTCGAGTAGGAGGAAAATGAGATGATGGATGCAAGAAGTATGCCAGAGACGGCGCCCTTATGAAGGGGGATAGGGATGCAAGATGATGAATGCAAAAGAACTACGAAGAAAAGGAAAGAATTGGCTTATTGGATGTGCCGATGGTGAAATCCGGCGGAGCTCCGGCAGCGTGGGGACGACGTGGAAGCGCGGTGGATGAAGACGACCTTCCTCTCGCGAGCGTGAGCACCCGAGAAGTCGGCAGAACCTCCACCTACAAAAGAACCCACGGGTTAGAAAATGACTCCGTAGCCTCTGGGCTCCGGCAGCCTATCGGATCACTTCGAAGTCTCTCCAGAACTGAGGGGGTGGGCCTCTATTTATAGGTCTCCGGAGGGTGGAGGCGTCCAGGACCCTGGACACCTCCATCAGGGCCGAACTAATATTTTATTCTATTTTTATTAATTTTTTTTGAATATTTTTGTGGGGGCGTCCAGGGTCCCGGACGCCTCTAACAGGTCCACCGAATACTGCTGGCGGCCGTACGCGGTTTGGCACAACGCGTGCTTTTGTGAGCGGCGCCTCGTGATTCAGAAATGGGCGCGTCCAGGTGGCTGGACGTCTCTATAATTTGGCTTTTTTCACACACGACAAACCGGCGTTCGGTGGCCGACGCCCGTGAGAGAGTTGATGGAGGCGTCCAGGGGCCGGGACGCCTCCAAAATATATTATTTTTATTTTTGTTTTGTCTTTTTATGCTAGGGCTGGCATTTTGATTTTTTTATATTTATTTTTATGGAGGCGTCTAGGGTCCTGGATGCCTCCATTAATATATATATATATATTATTTATTTGTTTGTTTTTTATGCCAACTGGCATTTTACACACATTTTTTATTTTTGTTTTTATGGAGGCGTCCAGGCCCCTGGACGCCTCCATTAAAATATATATATTTTTTATTTGGTTTTGGGCCCTGAGAAAATAAAATAAAATAAATTAAAAACATGGGGGCGTCCAGGGGCCTGGACGCCCCCATTAAGACCCACCCGGGTCCTCAGATCAGGCGTCGGCGGTCGCCCGGCAGACACCCTTTTTGATTCCGGAACCTCTTGGTGCGTCTGACTGGTGTTGATGCCGTCCGAATGCCGTGACGAGACGATTACGGATGCCGAAAAAGGCAGAAGAAGACCCAAGAAAAGGAAGTACTCAAGTGATTCGAAATGCGTAAGCCGTCGCGGGGCGTCGTATAGTAATATGAGACTTTCTCAGGAGACGTCAAGAATGGCGTGTCTACAGGTATGTCAACTTCTAAACGATTGGTCCCATCTACGCATGATGACGGGGTGCTGCTGCCCCCGCCTCACATCGAAACGAGCGGCAGTGGTCTATGCCGTGTCCCAGATTCCCCTCAACATGACCCTGCTCTACTTGTGTTTTTTGGTGAGCTGCAACAGGAGTTCAAAAGGTTGGAGTGGCAGTTGGCCGAATGAGTATGTGCCAGCTTGATCCAACACTGGCCCTCCTCTCTCAATAGCTCTAGCCTGTAAATCTGAAACGTCACCCTATGACCTAGACAGAACTGCATAGGGACAGGCAGAGAGATAATGAATCTGCCTTAGATTACATCAAGAGGTGGAGAAACCTCTGTGAAAGGTGCAAGCGTCCACTGAGTTACAAGGCCGCTATCCAGATATGCAAACAAAACTTAAAGAAAGAAATTTTGTCAAGGGTAATTGGCATCAAAGTCCAGTCCCTTGATCGCCTGAGCACAATGGCAATAGATATTGAGTTCTTTCTGTCGAAGCACTGCCCCGCTACCGTTACGGCAAGATGGGAGAGCAGATCTGTAGGCGTTGACCTCAGTGCTTTCGAGCAATTAAAGATGAAGGCGTAGTTGGTAGCCGGCCCTTCAACCAACAACCTCGCGAAACAAAGTCCCTTATTGCAGGAGAAGATGAAGAAGCCCCACTCTTTCCCGAAAGATAAGACTTGGGTGATTCTTGAATGGGTTTATCACTATGACAAGATTACTCTACCAGAGCCCAAGAGGCCAGGTGATGCCAGAAGAAGTGGTGACCCTCGATTTTGCCATTATCATCGGGTGTCAGAGCACTCCATCGAGGATTGCTACGTATTCAAAGATATCGCCCAAAGCCTGAATAAGAAGGGTGAATTATAGATGGGGGAGTATGAAGTAGATCCACTGCGCCCGCATGAGATGAGCACTTTCAAAAGGGGAGTCCATATGGTCTCTCTCTCCCCGGAGGTTGCAAGTTTGGCCTATGGAAGGTGTTGCAAAGCAGACGTGGCTTCCCTCTCCACCCTTATAGGTGAAGACTCCATAGAAGTGGTCTACAATAATTATCAAGAAGATCATGAAGAAATATTACAGCTCCCAGGGTTAGGAGACACCTCGAAACCCAAAATAATGATACATGAAGGGCTGAAACCCGATGTCCCCTGCAAATGCTGGGAATATATTAACATAGAGGTCATAAAGACCTCCGATAATGCTCCGCAAGGGTAAGAGGCTAGGGAGCTCTTTGCTGCCCCTAGGGGTGATTCACCCACGGGCCAATATTCAAGCTGCCCGATAGTGGTATTACCACCATCAATGCTGCTTCAGGTGCCAGGGAAAGGAGCTGAGGAAGCCCCACCACTGAGAGAGATAATGCAAGGAGACATTCATGATGTCTTCAAAGTTGAAGAAGATGATGATGGCTTCAGCGATTTACAGCCGACTCCCCCAGAGTTACAAGATGGCGGCTAGGCCACCGTTGATTAGTTGGTCAAAGTGAATCTTGGCACAGAAGATGAGCCTAGGCCAACCTTCCTCAGCTCCCTCCTTCTCCTAGAAGAGAGAGGGCGATACATAAAGCCTCTCCAAGAGTTCCGAGACTGTTTCGCTTGGAACTATAAAGAGATACCAGGCCTCAGTCCTACAATTGCTCAACATATACGAGCTATAGACCCCAAAGTCGAACCAGTCAAGTAGTCACCTTGGCGAATGAGGCCAGAACTGATAAGTCAGATTTGCGGAGAATTCAAGAAGCTTATAGACGTCGACTTCGTAGCAGAAAATCAATACACCACATGGCTAGCCAATATTGTGCATGTCAATAAGAAGAATGGCCAGATCAGAATATGTGAGGACTTTCAGGACATGAACAAAGCATACATGAGAGATGATTTCCCAGTGCCTATCACCGAAGTCATGATCGATGCCACTATTGTCCATGAGGTGTTATCATTCATAGACGGGCCATCCGGATACAATCAGATATGGATAGCTGAGCGTGAAAGAATCCATATGTCTTTTCGATCACCCAAGGGGATATTCCACTATAAAAGAATACCTTTGGGCCTAAAAATGCCGATGCCACTTACCAGAGGGTGATGAAAAAGATATTTGATGACCTACTCTATGATAAAGTCGAATGCTACATCGATGACTTGGTCGTCAAGACCTGAAAAAGAGAAGATCACCTGAGTCTTCTCAGGATTATATTTTTAAGGCTTCGGCAATATGAGTTAAAGTTGACCCCGATGAAATGCGCCTTCTGCGTTTCCAGTGGGAAGTTCTTGGGCTTCATTGTTCGATACCGGGGAATCGAAATAGAACCCTCCAAGATAAGAGCCATTCAGGAACTTCCCCCTCCGAAGAATTTAACAGAATTGTGGTCATTACAAGGCCGATTAGCCTATATCCGTAGATTCACCTCAAATCTCTACGTTGTTAGCCATTCCACAAGCTGATGATGAAAGATGCACCATTCTGTTGGAATCAAGAATGCCAAAAGGCTTTTAACCAACTGAAGGAATATTTGAAGACCCCGCCAGTGGTGGGGGCCCCTGTTAAAGGGCGACCATTGATACTCTACATAGCCGCCACTGAATATTCACTCGGGGCAATGCTAGCCTAGAATAACGATGAAGGGACGGAGCAGGCCATTTATTACATCAGTCAAAGATTGGTCGGGGCAGAAGTAAAATATACCCCGATCGAGAAAGTCTACCTTACATTGGTCTTTGCTGTAACACCCTAGAAAAATTTTCATTTTTTCGGATCTGAATCCGTGGGTTATGGATCGCCGTTGTGAGTCCCAGAACGCGTTTTGTGATTTACTTGGGTTTTTGGCTGTCGAGCATGTGGAACCTTGTGTAGAGTGAACTGACGTGTTTCTTGACAACCATTTTCATCTTGCAAGCCGAGTTATTTCTCTTATTCACCCTTTATGATGCTCCAAATTATCCATTTTTTTGGAGTCTCCTTTGACCGTACTTGGAGCCATTTCGTGATCATTTTTTGAGCCCACTGAGCTTTGGAGGCTTTTATCTTTGATCCCCCCACTTTTGGGTCCATTTCGGGCCATTCGGATGTCCGAACGGGCGTTCAGAAAATCCCGCGTAGCCACTCTGAATACGGTCTCCTAGGAGACTGCGTTCATGAGAACGCGGTCCCCTAGGCGACCGCGTTCAGCCATATTTTTTATTTTTTTAAATAATGTGTCATGGCCGCAGTTTTATGGAAACCACAACCATGTGGCCGTGATTTCCTGCAAATCGCGTTCTCAAATCTCCTCTCCCGGGCGCCTGTAGGTGCATCGACCTCGTGGGCATCCTGCATCGCCTCCAGATTGACTTCTTATAGCCGTGGTTCCGGCATAACCGTGTTCATGAAGAAGCGATTGATCGCCCAACCGCGTTCTCGGAATAGAGTCCTGTACACTCGTGGCTCTGTTTTCTTCACCCGAGGACTCTCTAGGAGCCCGATCTTGCGCCATTTTTGATGGGGATATCCGTCCACTTTGATTCTAATCCATCCTAGGGGATTATCACCACTATTATCTCGAGTTTTATTCCAATATGTCCCCTATTTTGGGTGATTATCCCCTATTTCGAGCCTAGGGTTTCCTGTACTCTATAAATAAGAACCCTATTTTGCCTACGCGAACAGAGGGCGTTCTTCAGGCCGGGGCGGAGCCACGCTACACTACCGTCATCTTTCTTTGACCCCGGGCTATTCAGGGGAGTGTTAACTTCATCATCATCATATTTTGGCATCCTTTTCCTCGTCCTTTCCCTATTTTCTATGCCCCTACTTTTCTGATTTCATAACTATGTTCTGCAATTTCTGCACATCTTTTGCACTCAGTTTTCTGTGCAAAGTGGCACGTTTGCGTTATCGGGGCAAAGCCATGCCGCACTGCTGATCGTTTTCTTCGACCTCAGGCTCTTCACTGAAGTATTAACGTTGTTCTCCATCGTTCTGGGCTCCGTGCCTTTCATATTCATTTTTGCTCATACTTTCTACACTTTCACACAGATTCCTACACTTAGTTTTTTCTCCACGTTGCATTTTCATGCATATTGCATCCTATTTTTCACTGTTACCGTCTCCGTTTTAAATCCCTCTTTTCACCCTCATTTCATCACAACATTCACACCTTTCATTAGGTCCATCCCTTTCCTTTTAAGGTTTCTTCTTCTGCAACATTGCCCTTGTTCTTTATGCTCAATTTCCCACAGTTCTGTGATTTTCTACGCAGTTTGTGTTTTTGCCATATCTGTCACATCCATGCACGGGCTCCAGTCACCATTTGATTGTGTTTCCTTTCTCTAAACATGCACAACACGCACATCTTCTGATAGCATCATTCTCTCCACGTTAGGGCTTCGTTTTCCTCATTATTTCTATCATTCTTTGCACTCTGTTTACACTGTTTACACAGATTTCTACAGTCTTCCCAGTTTCTACACTTTTGCACGTTTTACGTCATCATTTTGTATAGTTCTATTGCGTGTTAATTCATCATTTCAATCGTAATCATTGCACAACATACACACCTATTATTTTGACCCTTTTACAGGGGTTAAAAACCCTCCCCCGGTGTATTCTCCCTCAATCTTTCATGCTCTTTTATGCATTCAGGATAGATTCTACACCTGCATATCCTAATGGGTTTTTCCTCTTGTTTTGGTTTTGATTTGCAGGAAAACATGGAAAGGGAGGCCCTTTCCTTCTTGTCAGCTTGAAGGCGAGGAGAGGCTAACCCATAAAGTCCCCGCATCCCATATTAAGTGCGATCATCTTCTCTTTTCAAAGGTACACAATGCACACTTCTTTCCCTTTCTATACATCTTCGGTGTTATCATTTTTTTTAAAGAAATCTCATGTGTGTAACGAAGGGAGAGTGCGCCCCCTATCCAGAGGAAGGGAATGTACTCACTCCACCTTCGGACCACACAGAAGTAATTATTATTAAGAAATAAATAATAGTCTTACACAGCACCGGGGCATAACCCTAAAGACAACACAGCATACCAAATAAAACTAAGCAAAACCCTGGGCCATACCCCTTAGGGCTATACAACCAACCAAAAGAGAGTTACACATGCTGAAGCTGGATGTTCGGAAGACCACTGGCATCCATAGTAGCAATCCCTCTAACATTGGCCGGGAGCTCCCTGCTGGAGTGAAACTCGGAGTTCCACTTCACAACAAGCACGTGGTTGGCACAGAGCGTCAGCGAGCTAGTTTCCTTCCCTAAAGATATGCACAATGGGGCACTGAAAGTGTGCAATGGCGATCATGGTATTCTTCTACATCTCTTTTCACCCCTTTTATTGCTTATGTGATCATGCTTGCATATGGTTACATGTTCATGCTATTCACTTGATCGGGGCACATCCTAATTTCATATATGCATATCCTATTCATGTGATTGTGGAGCCAAGTTCTATATATCTACACACAAGCTTTTTTTTGCGATCACGGTAGGACATCTAGTGCCCATCACTTTATTCATGCTTTCCTGCGATTTTGGTGTGGGTATGTCCATCTTTAGATAGCATTTTATATTCATCATATCCTTCATATTGTTCATGACATTTTGCATCCATCTTGTTATGTTTGCATATGTTTATTATATCTTGATTTGCTAGTTTTAGGATAGAAATTGCATGCACTCGAGTGCGCATAGGGCCATGCATTGCATATCATAGTTGCATTCCTACCTTGGTAAGTGACCCTCTCGCCTCCATATTCCTTTGGGTCGACTAGGTGATCTTATCCGGGACCTCCGTAAGTATCCGTGAGCCGTGGATTCTCACACAGACGCCGAGCCGGTTGTACCTTTCCACCCCTTAGGTTCACATTTTGCATACATGTGAGGGAGTTAACCTTAGTCAACCTAATGTTTGGACCTTATTCCCATAGGATTCCTATCTTGAGGGAATTATTCTCAATTCAAAACATTAAAAGGTCCACTAAAACTCTTAAAAATCTCGTATCAAATTAACTTATTTGGCTTGGGTGAAACCTCTCACATTTATATTGTTTGTGTTGTTTGGACTTGTTCAAGCCCATTTGTGATGTTTTGTGCTGCATTCCTCATCATTCATACACTTGTCACATGTTTTAGAACCTAGGTCCATAATTTTAGTCACATCATTTCATTATTTCTCTGTGCATAAGTCTGTCTGCCGGTCTGTCTCATAGTCTGGTAGCAGTCCTCCCAAGACCGCCTCATCCTAATAGCGGTCTCCTCGGGACCTCCACTTGCCCTGTGGCCCTCCCTTCTTCATCTCTTTGCGCCCTTGCTTCCCTGACTGTATTCCCTTGAATTCCCTGTATTAAGTCTCCATTTTCCTCATGGAGCACCGTTATAACCCTGTATATTATCTTTCTCAATCCTCCTACTCTCGCGTGGAATCTTCCTCCCACGCGGGCCCTTCTTCTTGTTGTGTCCTTGTGATTTTGATGGTAGCAAATACTATAAGTCATCATCTGTTTGAGTCTGCATATAAATCTATTTTTGTTGCATATGTATGTTTCATTGAACATCTTATCTGGATGCATAACCAATGAACAGGCTGAGGCTGTGTGGTGTGTGCATTGGTGCATTTCATAATTGTTGATGCATTTCATAATTGCATTTTATCTGGATTGCTTGATGTTAGTCTGTACAATGGGTGATGCTACTATAACCTTTCAGCATAGTCTGGACAGAAGTGGGTCGACCCCCTTTCCAGATGGGTCGACCCCCCCAGATTCGCATGTCTGTACATTGCATCTGTCTGTGCTGCACTCATAAGTCCATACATTGTTTGTGCAACGTTTGTTCTGCTAAGTCCATACATTTAGCAAGTTTATACATTGCATGCACAAGATCAAAGTCTATACATTCACAGTGTCTGCATGTCTAAGGCAATGTCTATACAGTGGGCAGTCTTTCTGAGCGTCTCATGCTGTGTCTTAACACAATCAGCAAGTCTGTACATTCGAGCGTCTCACGTTGCATCTCACTTCATAGCAAGTCTGTACAGCCTTCAGTTGCATAACTCAAGTCTGTACATTCGTCTGGATGCATAATGAGAAGTCTATACATTAGTTGTCTCTTCAAGTCTGTACATGGGCTTGGCATCTGCTTTAAAGTCTATACATTGCATTGTGTGTTTGTGCATCAAAGTCTATACATTGGTTAGGCTTGTTCATGCATCGTTCACTCAAGTCTGTACATCCGACTGTTTCAGACAAAGTCTGTACATCGGACTGTTTCAGGTGAAGTCTATACATTGGGACCTTTACCTACGTTGCATTCATAAGTCTATACATCACAAAGTCTGCACATCGCTGTGTTCAAGCTTTTCAAGTCTATACTTTGGTCGGTGGCAAGTCTGTACACTGGTCGAGCATTCAAGTCTGAACATTTGCAAAGTCTATACATCGGCCCTGTAGCTTGTCTAGCCAAAGTCTATACATCGGCACTGTAGCTTGCCTAGCTCAAGTCTGTACATTGGGCTTTCACGTGAAGTCTATACATTGGTCTTCACTTGAAGTCTATACATTGGTCTTCACTTGAAGTCTATACATTGGCTTTCAAACTTTCCAAGTCTGTACAGCCCAAGTCTGTACATCCACCGTCTCATGCAATGTCTCATCCAAGTCTATACATTGGCAGCGTGTCTGTGCTTCAAGCGTTCCAAAGTCTATACATCGCTTGCGTCGTTAAGTTCATACATTGCATATGTTCATCAAAGTCTATACATTGCATTGTCTTCACTCTAAGTCTGTACATTCTGGTTGCTTCAACATAAGTCTGTACATTGTGGTTGCTTCATAGCAAGTCTGAACATCTCGTTTGCATTGTCTAGTCTATACACTGTCTAGCACATGCATTTCGTCAAGTCTGTACAGCCTTTGCGTCTCACAAAGTCCATACACTGCATGCTTACACAACCAAGTCTACACATTCTGCTGTTGTTCAGCAAGTCTATACGCTCGTTGTCACCCAGCAAGTCTATACACTCGTTGTCACCCTTCAAGTCTATACACTCGCTATTAAGTCTTCAAGTCTATACACTCGTTGTCACCCTTCAAGTCTATACACTCGCTATTAAGTCTTCAAGTCTATACACTCGTTGTCACCCCTCAAGTCTATACACTCGTTGGCTAGCTCTTCAAGTCTAAACATTCAAGATGCATTGATCAAGTCTACACATTAGCATTATAGCATGTAGAGCACTAAGTCTATACATTGCCTTTGGGGCACAAAGTCTATACACTGCTTGCATTAGTTCATGTCTATACATCGCCATCTCATTCATGGATAAACACTTAGGCAAAGTCTATACACTCGTGGCTAGCTGTCCAAGTCCACACACTGCATTGCTAAGTATATACATTGCTGCTTAATTGAACTATGTACAGCCTGTGCTGTTTCTGCTGATCGACTGAACTCTTCATTAAACCTGCAGAGTCTGGGCACGTGATACGAGACTGGCATCTGGCACGTGATCTGAGATGCTGAGAAGCCGCCACGTGGACTAAAATATTTGGGCGGGAATCGTGGAGAGCACACGCCGCCCTAATCTGCTGCTGCTATATATATATATATGTCTTCTTCCTCAGAAGAGGGCTGATGGAGTGGAGAGAGTGATCGAAGGAGAAGCAGCCAGAGCTAAGAGAAGAAGAGCAGAAGAGAAAGCAGAGAAAGAGAAAGCTAGAGAGCTCGAGCAGAGAAAGAGGAGAGACAGTGAGATAGAGAGGTTGTGAAGAAGAAGAGAGCTTCATTGTTCACTGGACCTTGGATCAGATCCAACCCAGTTTGTCTTTGTGCTTTTCATTTCTCCAGCTTTATGTCACTGTGATTTTTATCTTTTATTGTTTTCCTTTTACCTTGTTCTTCCGATTGCCCTGTTGGGGATCGGGTTCCTCCTGTGGTTTCAGGAGAAGGGAGATTTGTTTCTCCGGTTTGCTGGTGACTTTGGGTCATCAGTGGTTCCCTCCTTGGTGGAGGAAGAGAGGTCCGAGACCTCTGGTTTGCAGGTGACTTAGTGTCACTTGCGCTTCCCTCTGGGCTTCAGAGGAAGGGAGACTTGGGTCTCCGGCTGCAGGTAGTAGTTGCTACTTGTAGGTCCCCTCCTGGTCTGGAGGAAGAGAGACTTGCGTCTCTAGTTTGCTAGTGACTGGTGTCACTAGTGGTTCCCTCCGGTTGGAAGGAAGAGGGGAGGTTGTTCCCCTGGTCAAGCTGTGTGGCAGCATCTGTTGCAGACAGAGTCTGCTTGTCTAGCGTTGCTAGTGGAAGCGTCACTTCGGTTTGGAGTGAGGGGTGGACGTAGGTCTGTGGACCGAACCACCTAAAAATCCTGGTGTCCCTTGTGGTTTGATTTTCTTATATGTTCATTTAATTGCTGCGTATTAGATGTTCGAACCACCTAAAAATTCTGGTGTCCCTTGTGGTTTGATTTTCTTATATGTTCATTTAATTGTTACGTATTAGATGTTTGCATAGGATCGAGTGAGGGCTAATTCTATTGAGATGTCTTGCCGAGATGATCCTAAGTATTCTCAGAATATAGCTGCAACTATTTTTAATTCCGCATAACTGAGCTTTATGTTTTTAATTAGGCTATATTTTTAAAGGGGAGATTCATTCACCCCCCT
Source organism: Amorphophallus konjac (assembly GCA_022559845.1). Lineage (NCBI taxonomy): Eukaryota > Viridiplantae > Streptophyta > Magnoliopsida > Alismatales > Araceae > Amorphophallus > Amorphophallus konjac. The sequence continues at coordinate 89,564 of JAHNEJ010001891.1, read as the reverse complement.
CTGAATCTATCGCACCTGACTCAACAATTGGTATCAGAGCCGGTTCTCTGACTGTTCAGATCCAACGATCTGCAGAGGATCCTGTTGTCTTTGGTGCATTTCTGAATTTACTCTCTGCTGCAATAATCTGCTTGCCGATTTAATCAATGGGTTCTCCACCGGTTTTCAATGGCTCTAATTTTAACTCATGGGTTAGCAGTCTATATAACTATGTGAATTTGATGGATCCGGATCTGTGGAAGTTAATCTCACATGGTCCTCACAGACTGCCAAAGAAAGAGTCCAAATGGACTAACAATCACAGATCAAGAAATGGAGAGAATCAGAAAGTTTTGAAATTAATGAAAGAAGCTACTGACAAGGCTCTATATTCTTGTTTTTATGACTGCAGGTCCGCTAAGGACATTCTGGACAAGCTGAAGCTAGCTTAGAGGAGAAATGAGGACAGCTGCCTGATAGCTGACAAGAGCAACCATGGCAGTGATCAAGATGAATCCGAAGATGCTGAAGAGGTAACCAATCCTTTCTCTAGTTACACTTTAGACGACTGGGAGGATGCCTATGCCAATCTATTAGAATCCTATGAAAGACTAAAGAAGAAGAATAAAAAACTGATAAAGAAGCTAAAGAAACATGAGGATGCTAAATCTCGAGGTGAAAGCCCTGAAATTCTGAAAATTGAAAATGACATATTTAGAAGACAGTTAACAGATTTTGATTCTATTAGTTCAGATTTAGATCATTTGAAATCTGAAAAACAAACTCTTATGAAACAAATTGATTCACACAAAAAGGAGAATCAAGAGCTTGTTTGCGAAATTGCTGAACTAAAGGAGAGGCATAGTTTAATTGATGATGATCAGGCTCATAACAATGATGTTGTTCAAAATGAAGAACTGGTGAGAAACTTAGAGCTTGTCAACTCTGAATTGGAAAACATGAAGTCTGAAAATGTAATACTCAAAAATCAGCTCAAGGAATTTGAACACAAATCAATAAATCTTGAAAAAGAAAATAGATTGATTTCTGAAAAATTAGAGGCTGATAGAGTAACAAATTCAGAGATTCAGAAAAATCTTGACAAACTTCAATCTGAAAAACAACAAGAAAAGTTTTATGAATGTCAGTTTTCTTCAGATGAATGGGTGCTTGATGATGAACTCCTAGAGCAGAACAGTAAACTGAAAGAGGAAATTAATAAGCTGAATCACCTAAACTCAGCAATGTCTGAGAGGCTAATCACTTTAGAAAAAGGAAAGAGTGTAAGCCTGGTGAGCTCTAGTGAGTTGCTGAATGCAGAACATGAAATTACAAATCTGAAAAACATCAACCTAATGTTGAGTGGGAATGTCACTTGCTGTGAACAAAAGATAGCTAAATATGAGTTAACAATCACATCCCTTCAACAAGAAGTTGATGATCTTTATAAGTCCCTATCTGAAGCTGACAATGAAATAAAATTAAAACAGGAAGTTGAAAAACTCAAAAGTCTGAATGATGCCTTGCATCAACAAGTCATTTCCTGTGAAACAGATCTGTCCAAATATGAAGCTAATATTTGTGGCTTAAATTCTGAAATTCAAGATTTGAAAAACTCCTTGTCAAAATTTGTCAAAGGAAAGGACAATCTGAATAAGCTTCTTGGAAATAATGTTAGCTTTCAGAGAGAGGGACTGGGTTACAGTCCGACAAACAAAAGGAGTAATGGGAATAAAACGTCTACTGTTTTTGTCAAAGCTTCTAATCAGAACACAACCTCTGCTCCTTCTGTTTTCCAATTCACTGCACAAAAGACCACTGTCAGTCCCAAAACTGTAAAACAAACTCAAGAATTGAAAAAGAATGAAAATCTACAGAAGAAGGACAAAGACACTCCTGTTGGTATAAAGAGGGTTGATGGAAACAAGCAGAAAACTATTTTTGTTAAATGTTCTGAACAAGAAAAGCCTTCTACCTCATCTCCACCTCAGAACAAGGCTAAGAAAATAGAAAAATAGAACAAAAATCAAAAAAAGACTGAAAAATAGAAAATAAATAAAAAGGATTCATCAGTGCATGTTGATCACAGTCCTCACACACACTCGCATGCATCTAGGAAGAAGATGATCTGTCACTACTGCCACAAATTTGGACATCTGATGCATGAGTGTAAATTGATGGAGAAGGATGATATGAATGCTAGAAAATTTTATGATAAAAATCCTTCATCTCATAAAAAGAAAATTGAATGTTTTCACTGTGGCAAATTAGGACACACAATTACACAATGTTGGTTTGAAAGTGGTAAGAAAACATCTCATCCATATCATGCTAAATTCCCTGCAAGCCAACATGATTTTAATAAGAACAAATTTGCTTCAATGAACCAGCACATCACTTGTTTTAACTGCAACAAGACTGGTCACAAGGCCACTGAATGCTGGTCAGGTTTTCATAAAAGAAATTCTTTTGCTTGCTCTCACTGTGGGAAAAATGGCCATACAGTCAAGGACTGTTGGCATGTTCAGAAGAAGTTTGTTAACCCCCATGTAGTCAAATTCCCTGCAAAACCATTTGCAAGACTTTCATGGTATAACTGTGGGAAGCAAGGCCATAGATCTGCTGAATGTTGGCTGGTTAGGAATAAGAATCAAACTGTTCATGCATATAACAGAAAATCTTATGATCATGTTTATAAACCTCATGCTGCTGTTACTATGCATCATAAAAACCAGAAACCAGTCACTTCATGTAGATATTGTGGGAAGTTTGGTCACTCTATGGACAATTGCTATCCGATGGATCATGATGACCATATTGCTATGAATTTGCTTAGAACACCTGTCAGGGCTAACGCAGGACCCAAAGCTGCTTGGGTCCCTGCAGGATCAAGATGATCAAATACTTTGCAGGTGTGCCTTGGACTGAGGAATAAAGAGGGGTAAATTAAACCAAGGCACCCAAGTTGATAAAGCCCCTTTTCAGGTAAATTCTCTGCACTTCTTGTTCTTAGAATAACTGCATAACATGTTAAATCTGTTTTTGCATATTCATTCATCATCTGCATTGTCAGATTTAAATTTTCTGAACACTCCTCATACATGATTTGCTTTTTAATGATAGACTAAACTTGCATATGCAGCCATTGAAAAATATTGAAAAATCTGATGCACTTAGGACTGTTGGTATTGTTTTATCATGCATGACCACCATGGTATATTAAATGGTAAGCTACTAAAAGGCAGGTGAAATCTGTCTGGAGGTTCTTACTATGTGTGAGATGGTCTTTTAGACCAAGTTCTCTGCCTAGTACCATGGGTCATATCACTTTATAGGGCAGTCTGAATGAGAATAAATTTTAAAATCATGTTTCAGTGCTTTAATTGCATATCATGCACTTTGTAAGGGGGAGTTTGACTGATGTTTGCATAATCATGATAATCTCATTTGCTGAATGCATTACATATCTATGTTCCAGAAATTTCTCCAGGAGAGCCTTTAAACATGCATACATGTAGTTAGTTGCATTGCATTTCCTTGCATTGAAAAATCTAAAAAGAAATGACTCATTGCATCTAGATAGGGGGAGCATTCCTGTTTCATCACTTCACCTCTTGAACTCCTTCTGTCTAGCAATCTGATCCATTCTTGGCAAATGAGTAGTTCACTTGAATTCCCTGCTGTCTACACTTATGTAGCTGTTCTGTCTGTACTCCAGACTCAGCTAGTGTCTTCTAAACTGAACTGTTCTAATGTTAAATCCTTGTCTCATCATGATTGCTCTCTGCTACTCTCTCGACAAAAACACTTTGTTGACTCCACTGATTTCTTGACAATGCCATTGATTCATCTGAATGAGGAAAGATTTTAGTCAGTGCACCCTAGACATAAATCAGACACATTCTGAAAAGAAGAATCTTCTATTATACTGGCTTAAGAATGTTTTGATAAATCAAATTGATTTAAGTCTAATGTATTTCTTAAGTTTTGATGTAAAGGACTTGAAAATATCTGATTCATTCTGCTTAATAAATCTTAACCAGTTGTCTCATGAACTTCATGCAAAACCTTCTGAAATCTGAAATTTTAAACGACATGGCTTTCTTTGGTTAAGATACATATAGAAAGTATTGTTCTTAAACATTTCAGTGTACTGAGCATTGTTTGAAAAATCTGAAAACACTTAAAAATTTAAAGCAAGAGCAATGACTTTGGTCACAGAGAAACTGGGTTCTCTATCAAAGAAATGAATTAAGCCCATGTCATGAAGTGCCATAGTTAACTCTCTTTTCAAAATGTTTGAAAATCTGGCAGAGCAATGGCATGGTTGTGTTGAGTAACTGGGGATTCTGGCCTCTGATCAAGGTGTCTCCTCATGTAAAAAGATACTCCATTGCTAACTCTGTTCTCCTTCAGAGGCAATGTGGTTGTCACACTGAGTAACTGGGTCACTTCACCTAAGACGTGTTGTGCCTCATGTAAAAAGGTGTTGACTGAACCAAACTTGCTCAGGAAAAATGAGTGTTGTTCAATAGAAAATTCTGAAAATCTAAAGACAAGTTCAGTCTCATTTATTTCTGTTTAATCTCAATAGTATCTTGTGTAACTTCCATAGGAGTCATTGAATTTAAATGAGTAAGATGGAAGGAGGTTCAACATGAATAACAAATGAGTTGATGGTTCATCTTTATTAAAAGATGTGTCAGATATGAGTAATGAATTTTCCTGATAAACCTTAAATACATCACTCTTAAATCATGATGGTAAGTTTAAACTCATTCATAATCTATTATAATTGAAGAATCTAAATTCGTTTACAAAGATTTATGAATTTGGTGTGCTAATGAAAATCTTGCTTCCTCATTTATTCACTGTGATTACAGACTGTGGTAACTCTTGTATACCCATGTGCTTTGCTGATAGATGCTCATCACTTCTTTCACTCCATCTAATCAGGGGGAGCTTCCATGTCATGCTGAGTGTTTTTCATAAAGGGGGAGATCTAGTCAGCATTTTTGAGTGTCCCTGTGCTTTTGTTGATATTCTCCCTTCATCTCAATTGGTTTCAACCTTCAAAACATTTCTGATCATTATTCTATTCAGGGGGAGCTAATTGTCGTTAAAGGGGGAGCTTTTAATTCACTCATCTTATGCAGTCTTATTCTTCCCTCTTCAATTAATGTCTTTTTGCTGAAGTCAAAGGGGGAGAAATATTTGATCAAGTCATACTGACTCATAGTGTTGCCATCATCAAAAAGGGGGAGATTGTTGTGTCCCCGTGATTTTGATGATAGCAAACACTATAAGTCATCATCTGTTTGAGTCTGCATATAAATCTATTTTTGTTGCATATGTATGTTTCATTGAACATCTTATCTGGATGCATAACCAACGAACAGGCTGAGGCTGTGTGGTGTGTGCATTGGTGCATTTCATAATTGTTGATGCATTTCATAATTGCATTTTATCTGGATTGCTTGATGTTAGTCTGTACAATGGGTGATGCTGCTATAACCTTTCAGCATAGTCTGGACAGAAGTGGGTCGACCCCCTTTGCAGATGGGTCGACCCCCCCAGATTCGCATGTCTGTACATTGCATCTGTCTGTGCTGCACTCATAAGTCCATACATTGTTTGTGCAACATTTGTTCTGCTAAGTCCATACATTTAGCAAGTTTATACATTGCATGCACAAGATCAAAGTATATACATTCACAGTGTCTGCATGTCTAAGGCAATGTCTATACAGTGGACAGTCTTTCTGAGCGTCTCATGATGTGGCTTAACACAATCAGCAAGTCTGTACATTCGAGCGTCTCACGTTGCATCTCACTTCATAGCAAGTCTGTATAGCCTTCAGTTGCATAACTCAAGTCTGTACATTCGTCTGGATGCATAATGAGAAGTCTATACATTGGTTGTCTCTTCAAGTCTGTACATGGGCTTGGCATCTGCTTTAAAGTCTATACATTGCATTGTGTGTTTGTGCATCAAAGTCTATACATTGGTTAGGCTTGTTCATGCATCGTTCACTCAAGTCTGTACATCCGACTGTTTCAGACAAAGTCTGTACATCAGACTGTTTCATGTGAAGTCTATACATTGGGACCTTTACCTACGTTGCATTCATAAGTCTATACATCACAAAGTCTGCACATCGCTGTGTTCAAGCTTTTCAAGTCTATACTTTGGTCGGTGGCAAGTCTATACACTGGTCGAGCATTCAAGTCTGAACATTTGCAAAGTCTATACATCGGCACTGTAGCTTGCCTAGCTCAAGTCTGTACATTGGGCTTTCACGTGAAGTCTATACATTGGTCTTCACTTGAAGTCTATACATTGGTCTTCACTTGAAGTCTATACATTTGTTTTTAAACATTCCAAGTCTATACAGCCCAAGTCTGTACATCCACCGTCTCATGCAATGTCTCATCCAAGTCTATACATTGGCAGCATGTCTGTTCTTCAAGCGTTCCAAAGTCTATACATCACTTGCGTCGTTAAGTTCATACATTGCATATGTTCATCAAAGTCTATACATTGCATTGTCTTCACTCTAAGTCTGTACATTCTGGTTGCTTCAACATAAGTCTGTACATTGTGGTTGCTTCATAGCAAGTCTGAACATCTCGTTTGTATTGTCTAGTCTATACACTGTCTAGCACATGCATTTCATCAAGTCTGTACAGCCTTTGCGTCTCACAAAGTCCATACACTGCATGCTCACACAACCAAGCCTACACATTCTGCTGCTGTTCAGCAAGTCTATACACTCGTTGTCACCCAGCAAGTCTATACACTTGTTGTCACCCTTCAAGTCTATACACTCGCTATTAAGTCTTCAAGTCTATACACTCGTTCTCACCCTTCAAGTCTATACACTCGCTATTAAGTCTTCAAGTCTATACACTCGTTGTTACCCCTCAAGTCTATCCACTCGTTGGCTAGCTCTTCAAGTCTAAACATTCAAGATGCATTGATCAAGTCTACACATTAGGACTGTAGCATGTAGAGCACTAAGTCTATACATTGCCTTTGGGGCACAAAGTCTATACACTGCTTGCCTTAGTTCATGTCTATACATCACCATCTCATTCATGGATAAACACTTAGGCAAAGTCTATACACTCGTGGCTAGCTGTCCAAGTCCACACACTGCATTGCTAAGTATATACATTGCTGCTTAATTGAACTATGTACAGCTTATGCTGTTTCTGCTGATCGACTGAACTCTTCATTAAACCTGCAGAGTCTGGCACGTGATCCGAGATGCTGAGAAGAGGCCACATGGACTGAAACATTTGGGTGGGAATCGTGGAGAGCACACGCCGCCCTAATCTGCTGCTGCTATATATATATATATGTCTTCTTCCTCAGAAGAAGGCTAATCGAGAGGAGAGAGTGATCGAAGGAGAAGCAGCCAGAGCTAAGAGAAGAAGAGCAGAAGAGAAAGAAGAGAAAGAGAAAGCTAGAGAGCTCTAGCAGAGAAAGAGGAGAGACAGTGAGATAGAGAGGTTGTGAAGAAGATGAGAGCTTCATTGTTCACTGGACCTTGGATCAGATCCAACCCAATTTGTCTTTGTGCTTTTCATTTCTCCATCTTTATGTCACTGTGATTTTTATCTTTTATTGTTTTCCTTTTACCTTGTTCTTCCGATTGCCCTGTTGGGGATCGGGTTCCTCCTGTGGTTTCAGGAGAAGGGAGATTTGCTTCTCCGGTTTGCTGGTGACTTTGGGTCATCAGTGGTTCCCTCCTTGGTGGAGGAAGAGAGGTCCGAGACCTCTGGTTTGCAGGTGACTTAGTGTCACTTGCGCTTCCCTCTGGGCTTCAGAGGAAGGTAGACTTGGGTCTCCGGCTGCAGGTAGTAGTTGCTACTTGTAGGTCCCCTCCTGGTCTGGAGGAAGAGAGACTTGCGTCTCTGGTTTGCTAGTGACTGGTGTCACTAGTGGTTCCCTCCGGTTGGGAGGAAGAGGGGAGGTTGTTCCCCTGGTCAAGCTGTGTGGCAGCATCTGTTGCAGACTGAGTCTGCTTGTCTAGCGTTGCTAGTGGAAGCCTCACTTCGGTTTAGAGTGAGGGGTGGACGTAGGTCTGTGGACCGAACCACCTAAAAATCCTGGTGTCCCTTGTGGTTTGATTTTCTTATATGTTCATTTAATTGCTGCGTATTAGATGTTTGCATAGGATCGAGTGAGGGCTAATTCTATTGAGTTGTCTTGCTGAGATGATCCTAAGTATTCTCAGAATATAGCTACAACTATTTTTAATTCCGCATAACTGAGCTTTAAGTTTTTAATTAGGGTATATTTTTAAAGGGGAGATTCATTCACCCCCCCTCTGAATCTATCGCACCTGACTCAACACTTCTCATGGTCCCTCTTACCCATCTGAAGAATAGGCTAATCTCAAAATATGGTCGACGGCGATCAAGCCTGAATGACAAGAATGACACGGCCCACTGGAACGCAGAAGCTGAAGAAAGCCAGTACACAAGGGTCTTCCCAAGCTGCTGGAACCTCAGGTCACCCGACATGGTCACCGGGGACGTCACCTCAGGAGGAGCGGAAGAATTCACAACAAACCGACAGTGTCGTCAGGCCTGTCCAATGAACCGGTTTCGACTCAGTCGTGCCGCATAAACAATATTCATCATCCGACCAAGGACGAGAATGCACCCGGTGGTTCGCCATCTGACAATAGACCCTCCTGAGGTGATAGAATGTCTCTGGACCTTCAGACTAAGGAACCAAAGGCTCCGTCAGCGGAAGTCCCGAACAACCCGGCACGGGTATAGCTCCTCATCAAAGTAGGTCCGTTAGTGACCAAATGACCACCCAGTCGAGGCGAAAGCACCCTAGGTAGTATAACACTCCCCGAGAAAGCCACTGAGATAGGTTAAGTTGAACCAGCAGCACAAACCACTGTGCCGAAGGCCGCGTCAGTCGAAAACCCACGTGTCCAAGCTGAAGATGCACGAGGTTTCGAAAGCAACCATTCAATGGCCTTAAAGCTTTGTCAGTACTTCCCGCCGTGGTTTTACGAGATCAGGACGAGATGAAGGATCACAGTGACACCCAAGGGCCAGTCCGGGGCCTGCAGTCGGGCTCGTGCAAAGCAAGTGCGATGAATGGAGTTAACCCAGCGCGCCCCTTTCCCGGCGTGCCCTCTTCCCGGTGCGCAAACGCAACTTGCATGCTTAACCGGCATGCTCTTCTCATGCCGGAAAGGGATCACGCATGAGGCATGCTATATATAAGCCAAGAGAGAGTGGAAGGCAAAGAAAAAAAAGGAAGAAGGGATCAAATAGAAGAAAAAAAAAGAAGAGAGGATAGGCTTGGAAAAGAAGCATGACTTATGAGCGTGAGCCAAAGAGCCACCCTCACTCCGTCCATCTGTCTGAATAAGCTTGAGGTCGGAGGGGAAGGCCCTTTTTTTGATACCCTATTTTCTGCGGTGAAAAGCTTAGGTGGGTTCCGATGATTTCTCCGTCTTCCCCCTTTTTCTATTTTCCCCTAGCATTGTCCCTGTGAATGAATAGGGTCGAAGGGGCAATGATATGAGCCCATCTTCTTCTTCGTCCCTCCGTCCTTTTTTCTTTCTTTCCTCTGGAGTTACGACTATACCCGTTTGTGCAATCTTGATCGGCCTCCAGCCGACCGCGCCATGCCGTGGTGAATTTATGCTGTAATGGCCCCTTCTTAATAGCAATGTTCGATGCTGAATGAAATAACATCTCCCTGCGCCCTCTGCCACCCCCTTTCTCTTCCTTAAGTTATATTCAATTTCTAACATCCTATATATCATCGTGTGGATTTATTCCTCGCTGGTGTTAAATATGGCATCATCACACAGATTTCTTCTTCACCGGTGTTGAATACGCCCTGGGTTATCCCAAAAGGGGCTACAGCAATCTCCCCCCCTCTCCCGGGGCTTCTTTCCAATGGAATGTCGTATCCGGTTTCCATCTCTATGTCGAGGGTTTCATCGCTAGAGGTGTATGTATGTGTGCCTCCATGGTTGATCCGGGGTCCGTTCTCTTGTCTCCTTTCCGTTCCTAATCTTGAACCGAAGGGGATGAGGCCGCCCCTATAACTTGAATGCATGGTTTCCTGGCATCGTTGCCTTCCGAATGCTAATTCAAAAATCCCTTTGCTAACCTGCTAATCAACTAACTCCTATATATACATCTATAGATATAATTAATCATAACCGATTTATTAGCTGAGTGCGTCCTGCATACGCATTGTGTGTGACCGTTCTTCTCGGGAGTTTGGTGACCGGGGAGAGGGGACATCCCTCATCGATACCTCTGAATCGCCAGTGGATCATAAGATCATGTCTCTTTATGTCATGCATCTTCTTGAGCCATCGGGCGAATATCAACAGGGCTTCGCCCTAACATCAAATCCACTATCCCCAGGGGAATAGTGGTGGCCATGGGTTGTGTGCCCCTCGTAGGCTAGCCCTCAGGGTTTCCTCCCTCACTGGTCTTCCCTTTTAATCATGTTTCGGCCCATGGAATATTGGTGCCCCTCATAGGCTAGCCCTCGGGGTCTTTCATCCATTCGGGTCTGCCGGCCGCCGTTGTGCCACCCGGTATTAAGGAGCTTACTCCATTATGTGGGTATGCCTCCGCTTTCCCCCTGCAACTCTCTAGAGATGGGGAGATGCTGCCAAAATTTGGTCAGACATGTTTGACTGTTTGCCCTCATAATTCGGGCTTAATAAGATATGTTTTAAAAACAATTAACTTCTGTGCTCGAGTATGAACCTCGCACGAGTCTCAACCCTATCTCAAGGGCATCCTGGACCTCAATTCACTCATCAATCAACTCAATGCATCTTAAGTAAACTAAATAAACTCAAAAGTATCTAAAAATCAACTAACCCGACGCGGTCCTAATCTGGCGCACGATAATACGGCGCGGTACCCCCCCGCGCCAGATTAACCTTAGACTCAAACTCACCATTTTTCATTTGGCCACCACTCGGCGCGCCCTAATCCGACGCGCTCTGGGCGGGGCGCGTCGGTTAAAGCATTCCCTTGGCTGCGCCTTTTAAACCCTATCCCTACGCTAACCCACGCCGTATAACCCTTATACCTACGCTACCCGCGTCGATTTTGAATAAAAGTGCGTTTGTCGTGCCTTTTAATTCCTTTCTCATTCCAGAACCAACCCTCGCCTTCCACAGCTTGTGTCGGTCGACGTAATTAACCATAAATCAAACAAAAAGAAACTCTTCAAGTTGAAATCATCTGTCATTATGCATTCCCCCAATTCATGCATTAGACATAGATATGCATTCTTATGTGCCATCTTAATGCATGCTTGCCTGAACGAGATCTCGGTATATCAAATGGGGTTGACGGAAGGCCGAGTCACGCCCGACCGGAAGTCTTTGCTATGCGCGATGGTGGTCTTCGGACCTATGTTCTCCGCCTTGTATCGAAGGCTTGAACTTAATGAACTATGACTGCCCTGCATGATTAAGAAAATGATCAATAAATCATTCCACGGGGCCTTAGAGGCTTCATCATTATATGCATCCTCTTGCATTCTAATTTAGCCTCGAACGGCTCGTTATCTCGACAATTAATCAGAGGTTTTTCTCCTTATTGGGGGATGTAATTAACGTCATAACCTTTATGGTATGGCGGACTTTCGGTCCCGAGACGCATCTCACTTTCGCCCGACCCAAGTCAGATTGAGCGCAGAATAAACTCGTCACCTAATGACTGGCACACCCTACACAAATAAACCCTTAATAAATAAAGCAAACAAATAAATTAATAATATAATAAATAAATTATTTTCTTTTAATAAAAAAAATCTCACCCTCCCCATAGCTTGGCATGCCCGGTGGGACTAAGTTCTCCTCTCATCTCTTTGCAGAGATAAACGGGCCCCGAGGCCCCCCCCAAAGAATGCTGATCGTTTGCTTATCCTATTTTGTAGGGAAAGTGACGATGGCTACTGGACTCACTGCGATAGTCTTTGGCCCCGAGATCGTGGCCAACCATGCTGCTGATGGGTACCTGGCGGTGCCGACAGTTTTTGGTTCCTTCCACCCGCTGGTCAGCTTCCCCAACTTCCTAGGGGTGGCCTTCACTGACATAGTGGAGGTCGAGCATTCAGAGCCGACCGAACAAGAAGCTGCCACGAGGACAAGGGCCCACAATGCCCGAAGCTGTAAGAGTCTGACGACAGGACAGACTCAGTTTAGTAGCTGCATGGTACATCATGTGGCCCAAGGGGCTCGCCCCACATACAACTACAAGCCCCGGAATTTTCGCCTTGGGAGTTCCCGCCGAGGACCTGCTGTTCTTATGACCGGACGATTGTCAGTGTCCGGGAAGTCTATCCTGATTGGGGGTGTCCGGATCTTCCTGGATGGACGTGAGGCCCAAGCAATTCCAGACCAGGTGGTTACTGATGTGCCAACCCGCAAATCCTTCCAGGCTCTTTCTGGGAGGAGGGTTGAGAAAGAAGAAGAAGGCAGCCGAGGCCGGGGGGAGCTTGCCCCAAGGCCGAAGAAGTTTAAACAAGTCTGGGTCCCTAAGAGGGTCCAACCTGCTCACCGAGAGGCGCATGTCTACTAACCACTCCAAGCCCGTCCAAGTGAAGAAGAAGAATGAGAGGGTGCTAGCCCCAAGAAGAGAAGAAGCTGTTGCGGATCCTCCTCACCGCACAAGTTTTAGGGCGTGTGCTCGACAAGCTGATATCCCCGTAACAGAGAGAAGATTTGAACAACTTGTCGAAAGAACTCGACTGGCCTATATCCCTCCGATTGGAGGTCGACAACCATCCCCAGTCCTACATCAGGGACTAGGGCAGGAAGAGATGACCAGTATGGTCAGAAATTACTTTAGGGGTATAGGAAACCCCTCACTGGGCCAACAACGGCTGTTACAAGCAGCCATGGTAAGAGAAGACTACTATCCACCGATGGCAGTCTAAGAAGAAGAAGAAGAAAGAGGAATGACGTCGTCAGTTAACGACAATGGATATGAAGACGGCTTACAAATCAAAGCCAAAAAAGCCACTCCTCATCAGCAGGAGGATAGAAGAGTCTCCGTCTTCGCGAGATTGACCTTCCCTCAACATCCAAAGAGGAGGGTCCATCGCCGGAAGAAAGGAATGCGAGTCTTTAGTTGCAATATGGCTGGAGTGTCTGGCCGATATGAAAGACTGACTGATGAACCTCAGGAGCTGGCTCAATTGGCCGAAAGGCTCAGGCTGAACACTCGAAGAAGAGAAGCCGTAAGAAAAATGCTGGCTGCGGCAAAAGGAAAGCAAGTCCTAACTGATGGGTCCACCATTTTAACTGCAAATGTTGTGACCACGGAAGAAGAGGACGTGCTGATAAACTCCCCGCCTGAAGGCGCATCAGGGGAAACGACATAAGCTATTCCTACCATAGCAGCCATGTATCCGTCGGTGTTGATGATACTCCAGAGATATCAGCGGGAGATAGAGCTTCTGAAGAAGCAGCTAATGAAGAAGACAGAGGAAGCCTTAGCTTCCAAGCAGCCTGAGATGCAGGCCGAATCATCACGGGGAGCCTTCAACCCAAGCGACTTCCCACCACTTTATACCTTGCCCCAGCCAGCAGAGCCAAGCTTGGCGACCACTCAACAGTGCCCACCACCACCTTTGATGCCACTAGTACTGCCACAGGTGCACCAAGCGCCCCAGCTACTGCGTCCTCCTCCGTAGGCGACCGCCTTGGTCACCCCCTATCTCCAATCGGTGCACTTCTACCCAGAACCGGTCAATCCGACCGCCGTGAACAAGTTGATGGTCGAAAGGATGATTGAGCTGAAGCTTGCTGACCAAAGTGAAGGCGACTACGTCGCATTTGATGCCTATCGGGTGCCATACCCACCACATCATACTGCTAAACGACTCCCTCCTGGGGTGAACAAGCCACCTAAGTTAGACAAGTTCAATGGGAAGGGATCCCCGAAGGAACATGTCGCTTACTATATGACCGTCATGGGTGATCTAGCCACCGATGAGTCATATTTGTTGAAGTTTTTCGGGTCCTCGCTGACAGGGCTCGCATTTGAATGGTACTCCAGCCTCCGGCCATGTCGATCAGCGACTGGCTGGATATGCAGAAGAAATTCAGAGAAAGATTCCATGTCACTAAGAGGGAGGTCACAATAGCCGAGCTCTACTCAACAAAACAAAGGGCAGATGAAACAACCCTTGAATACATTAAGAGGTGGAGGAACGTCGGAATGAGATGCAAGCGGCCCCCGCACCAGGAGGACGCTGTACAAATTTGCAAATAAACCTAAGGAGAGAGGTATTAGAAAAGATGATCGGCATGGAGATCTGGTCATTCGACCGTTTGAACAACGTCGTGACTGAGGTGGAAGCCTTTCTGGCAAGACCTGCCCCTACATCAACTGCTGCCACTGCACAGAAGGCAAAAACAGTAGAGCGGCGCTCAACGCCTAAAGAAGCGAACACTCTTGACATCAAGTCATTTGAACAACAAAAAGATAAAGGCAAGAAGGCGGTTTCCCCTCAGCCTACTAAAGCCGTAGACGACCGAGAGGGTCCCTCACTCCGGGATAAAATGAAGAAGGCCTATTCCTTCCCGAAGGAGAGAACCAGGATTTTGTTTGACTAGATGACCCAATATGATAAGGTTACCTTGCCCGAACCAAAAAGGCCGGAAGACCTGAAAAGAAAAGATAGCCCAAGGTTCTGCCCCTATCACCAGATGCTGGGGCACCCGATTGAAGATTGCTATGTTTTCAAGGACATCATTGAAGGCATGGTCAATAAAGAAGAAATAGACTTGGGGGAGTACAAGGTTGACCCTCCACAACCCATGAAGCACCTCTGAGAAAAGCCGCGGTCAACATGGTCTCTCTGTATTAGGCATTGCCTGAAGAGATCACGGAAGCCAGCACTCAACATGCTTATGAGGCCTACTTCCTGACACCGATAAAAGAACAAGAGGGATGGCAGCAAGTCCCTACAAAGACCAAGAAGAAAGGCACATCTCGCCCGAAAGTGGCAGTGCAGATCCGTGGCATCACACCACAACCCACTCTGCCAGTGGCAGCACCTGTGTGGATCGATCCACCTGCGGTCATCAAGATACCTACACACAACTGGAGAAGACAGACTCCATTGCCAATGGTCAAGGAAATTAGTCCGGAGGCCCGACGGCTACAAGACTATATAAACGGGCTAGATGAATATGTACAACCGAACTGGAACCTTTACTGGTACGGGATTATGTCCCGTGGTAGGAATTAGAGCAGCTCTCATTAAAGCAGGAGCAGGAAGCTGACAAAGCATCAGACGAGGACGGCAGCCTGTTCTGGGGGCAAGTGCCGGCCAAAAAAAGTAAAGGAAACAAAGAAAGAAAAGGAAAGCCAGCAAGGCTACAAAGGGCATAGTCCTTCTTGCAATACCATGTCTGCCCTCTTCAATTTGCCCAATGAGGAAGATGAGGAGGAAATATGCTTTACAACCGCCGTCGGGGCAATCCAGGCTGAAGCAGTGACCGCTACACACACGACCCGGTCGGGTCGAAGATGGGGGCGTCAGCCGCCCGCCAACCACAATATCATCTTCAGAGGGAAGCAACCCTATAAGATACCCCCTTCCGGAGGTCAGGGGAGTCCAAATCCCTCCTCCTTCAGGTTTATACAGCCAGAGTGGGGGCAGCACTACCGCTCCTTCCTTTATGGAATTCCTAAGAATGTCAAAGGGAAAGCAGCCATGTCCGGATGTCGACCCCACAGTCGGGAGTACTCACCTGCAGCTCCAACAACCTTCTGGAATTCTAGATGAAGATGAAGCTGCCCAACGGCAGCTGATGAGGGACAGCAGGAGATGACACCAAACAGAAGGGTATAGCCTCAGAGCTCGATGAAGCAGGCCCATCAGGGGCCACAGTTCAAGACTCCCCAAGCCCAGGTGGGCAGAGGAAATGAAGCTGTCCAATGTCTGAGCAGAATTCAGGGTAGTCAAGTTTTTGAAAAAGCTCCCGCAAGAATCACTGTTGGGGAAATCTCTCCCTGAGTGAAGAGACCCGACAGGCGATCTTCACTGCGTTGCAGACGCTGCCCAATATGAAGCATGTTTGGCTGAAGCACTGCCAGAAGCCACTGTGACCTTCACTCAGGAGGACATGCTACTCCCCACTGCCAGCCACAATAAGCGTGTATATGAGAGGACAGCTGAATGGTCGGGAGCTAGCAGAATCCTGATAGATCTCAGAGAGGCTGTCAACATCCTACCCTACAGAATATATCAGAGGTACCACTTCAACGTGCACCTCAATAAAGTCAGAGATATGCGTATCGCCGGCTTCAACCAAAAATGTGAAGTGCCGCTGGGGGTAGCGGAATTCACACTCACTTTGGCGGATCTTACTATAAGGGTGCGGTTTCATGTCATTGACTCCCACACCTCGTACAAGGCGTTGCTCGGCCGCCCCTGGCTACATGAGAACATGGTGGTGCCCTCCACGCTACACCAGTGCATCAAATACACCCAGGAGGGAAGGAGGGGAGGATATTTGCCGACCTCCACCCGTTTGAAGTATTCAAGTGTCACCTGCTGGACGCTCCTCTATATGCAGAACGGTCACAGAAGACCTCTGAAGCCAAGACCCCTGCTAGGGCAGCAAGAAGCACCTCCAGCGACGACTGGCTCCCACCGCCGCCGCCCAGGTACTTCGATCCCAAGAAGGTTTCACATATTGCCGTCACCGGGGATGTGGGCAGAGCAGCACCTCCTACCACCTATCCTCAAGTCAATGAAACCAAGGTCGACCAGCAGCACGACCACATCAGGGTCACGGAAGGCCTTACCAAGCCCATTCTCAGCCTCGACAATATCGCTGTCGAACCTTTCAAAGCTTGGGAGGTGGCGCAGATAGATGGCCCCAGCAGCTTGTTTTACACGGTCGAGGAGCACCCTACACGGGAAGATAATGATTGTCATCTGCCTAAAGATATAGAAGACCCGTTAGTTCCCATTCAGGGGCTGGCATCTATAGCAAATCGAATGGAAACAGCACATCCCCTCCGGCCAGTCTCGCAAGAAGAAAGAAGCATTCCAGAAGATGTGGTATCCCGCAAGCCTGGACAAAGAGCTGAGACGTGTCTCTCAACACCCATGGTTGGGCTTATCCCTCGAGGAATGCTATTATAGCGGGCGCTATGAAGTGGACACCATCTCTGCTTTCTACCCGACTGAAGATAACTCACTGGGGGCAACTTTCGATAAACACCCAGCAGAGGCTAAGCATACTGAACCAGCTCGACCAAGAGACTTGGAATTAGAGGCTATAATGCCTTGCCGATGCTGGGAGCAAGTATACCCTGAAGAAGTGACTCTTCAGGCCAAATTCGACACGGCTAGCAGTAGCGAAGCTGAAGATACTGAAGAAGCAGGGTTGCCTCCCTCCAGTGACCCTCCTATGATGATAATGTCCGCACCTCTCGAAATGATCAGGGAAGCTTCTTCCAAGCCTGATCAAGGGATGAATGCTGCTAGGAAAGAAAAGGCTACCTCCACTGAAGACATGGTGACCCGGGGAGGCGGGGCACTCTTATCTTTTGCTGCAAAGCCGCGATACTGCTCTAGCACGGTGACAAACAACCACCAGTCCTTCAGGGCTATAAACACATCTGCCAGGGCCGAGGTTGTCAGCTCATCTCTCGAAAACATGGCGGCTACAGATCTGCCAACAGAACAGCTCAGGCAGTCACCACTAGCTGAATCAGAAATCCCTGATGAAGCCCAGGTGGAACAGAATGAAGAGGCCGAAGTACTCGAGCTTGAAGATGATATTCCATATTTCATCGATCTTCAGCCTGCGCCCACGGAAATAGAAGATGGAGGCCAAGCCACAGTCAACGAACTAATAGAAGTTAACCTGGGAGATGAAGGCCGACCCTAGGCCAACCTTCCTCAGTGCCCAGTTGTCTGCTGAAAAACAGAAACTATATATCCAGATGCTACAAGAATACCGAGATTGTTTCGCCTGGACCTACAATGAAATGCCAGGACTCAACCCCGCAGTCTCACAGCATGAGCTAGCTATAAGCCCTGAGGTCGAGCCGGTGAAGCAGCCGTCAGGGCGCATGAGGCCAGAGCTCATCACTCAGATATGCAAGGAAGTGGACAAACTCATTGATGTGGGTTTTGTCGAAGAAAACCAATACACCACGTGGTTAGCTAATATTGTGCCCGTGAAAAAGAAGAATGGGCAGATCCGGATATGTGTTGATTTCCGAGATCTGAATAAAGCATGTCCCAAGGATGACTTTTCGGTGTCGATCACTGAAGTCATGATCGATGCCACAACCGGCCACGAGACACTATCATTCATGGACGGGTCTTCCGGCTACAACCAGATATGGATCGCGGAGCATGACCGGGTCCACACTGCCTTCCGAACTCCCAAAGGCATCTATCACTATAAAAGGATGCCGTTCGGACTTAAGAACGCTGGTGCAACTTATTAGCGGGCAATGACCAGAATATTTGATGAATTGCTCTACCACAAGGTCAAGTGCTATATAGATGAGCTGGTAGTCAAGACCAGAAAGAAAGAAGACCATCTGCAGGACCTCCGAGTCGTATTTCAGAGGCTCAAGCAGTATGAACTGAAGATGAACCCTATGAAATGTGCGTTCGGAGTATCGAGCGGAAAGTTCTTGGGCTTCATTGTCAGATATCGGGGGATTGAAATAGACCCCGCAAAGATCAAGGTGATCCAGGAGTTACCCCAACCAAGGAACCTCTCGGAGCTGAGATCCCTGCAAGGCCGCCTGGCGTACATCCGGTGGTTTATATCCAACTTGTCGGGGCGATGCCACCCCTTTCACAAGTTGATGATGAAAGATGTTCCTTTTTATTGGGATGAAGAATGCCAGATAGTCTTTGACAAACCGAAGGATTATTTGAAGACTCCCCCAGTGCTGGGCGCACCGGTGAAAGGATGGCTGCTGGTTCTACACATAGCAGCCACGTACAATTCCCTTGGGGCAATGCTAGCCCAGAATAATGAAGAAGAGAAGGAACAAGCCCTCTACTACCTCAGCCGAAGACTAGTTAGGACTGAGGAGAAATATACCATCATCGAGAAAGTTTGCCTAGCACTGGTCTTCACCGTCAAGAAGCTCCACCACTATATGCTGTCATACGTGATCAAGCTGATATCCAAAGCTGATCCGCTGAAATATATCTTGTCCCAACCGACACTCAAAGGTCGCTTAGGCAAATGGGTAGTCATTCTTATGGAGTTTGATATCCACTATGTACCGTAGAAAGCTGTCAAGGGTCAGGTTATTGCAGACTTCTTTGTTGAGCATCCAGCACCTGAAGACTGTCCATTGGAGACAGAGCTCCCTGACGACGAGACACTTGAAGCCGACCAGGTGCGACCCTCCTTATGGCAATTGTACTTTGACGGTGCATCCAGAATTGACACCCCAGCAACCGGATTGGCCAAAGTCAGGGCAGGGGTAGGCATAGTCTTGAAATCTCCAGAGGGAGAAGTCATATATACATCCTGTTCAATAAATAAAACTTGCACAAATAATGAAGCAGAATATGAAGCCCTAATCATTGGGTTACAAATTGTCTTGTCTATGGAGATTCAAATGCTTGAAGCATTCGGGGACTCCATGCTGGTGATAAAATAGCTAGAAGGAGAGTTCGAGATGCGGAAGCAGGAAATCCTCCCCTATCATCAACTGGCGATCCACTTGATGGAAAGATTCTATTTCAGCAAAGTCAGGCACATCAACCGAGGACAAAATGCCCAGGCAGACGCCCTCGCAAAGTTGGCCAGCTCCTTGGAGGTCCCGCCGGATACAAGCCTGAATATAGCAGTAGTTAACCGACGACAGGTCCCCAACGTGACCGAGGTCTTGGTTGATGAACCAGAAAATGAAGCGGCAGCTGTGGAAGAAATTCAACAGCCCGATTGGCGGGAACACCTTCTGTGTTGGTTCCGACACCAATAGCTCTCGAAAGAAAAAGAACAAAGAATGAAGCTCCTAAGGGTCAAATACTCTTATGAAATGAGGAACGGAACCTTGTTCCGGATAATGGCAGATGCCCAAAAGAAGATCTTACTCCGCTGCTTGTCTCCAGCAGAAGCTTGGCAAGTAATGCAAGAAGTCCATGCCGGGTCAGCCGGGGCACATCAGGCCTGTCCGAAAATGAAAATTGAAATAAAGAAATTGGGCTACTACTGGCCCTCTATGTTTGACGACTGCTGCAAGTTCGCTAAAGCCTGCAAGAAGTGTCAAGAACATGCCACTGTGTCAAGAAGACCACCGGCGCCGCTGCATCGTACCGTACCAAGTTGGTCGTTTGCTCAATGGGGTACAGACGTGGTAGGGCCGATACCAGCATCTTCATCAGGATGCAAATATATCTTAGCAGCAATAGATTACTTCTCCCGACGAGCAAAAGTAATAGCACTAAGAGAAGTAACGGGGGAATTGGTCGCCAGATTCTTCTGACAAAATATAATATTCCAGTTTGGGATCCCCAGCCAAATTATATCTGACAATGGTAGTCACTTCAGGAACCAGAAGGTGTACCGAGTAGCCGACAAATACAAGATTGATTGGAGGACATCATCTCCCTACTATCCTCAAGCCAATGGACTTGCAGAATCCTTCAATAAAACGCTATGCACCCTGCTAGCGAAGACTGTTAAAGCTAATAAAAGAGATTGGGAAGAAATGATGTACGAAGCACTCTGGGCTTATCGTATAGTTTACAAAACCCCAACTGGCTGCTCACCTTACTCCCTCGTGTACGGGTCAGAGGCTGTGATGTGAATTAGAGGTTCCCTCATTGGAAGTTGCCATCCAGCATGGGTTGGTTAGTAGCGAGCATACTAACATAGAAAAAAATTTGGAAGAGCTCGCTGAGCTCGAAGGAAAGCATCTCCGCGTGCAACAAAATATCCAATTATACCAGGCTCGCATGACCCGTGCTTTCGATAAGCTGGTCAAAGGACGAGAATTCAAGAAAGGTGACCTGGTAATGGTTAAAAGAAGAGAAGTGATGGCCTCCAACCCCAAGGGGAAGTTGGTTGAAAATTGGGTTGGGCCGTATGTTGTCCACCGAGTATATGAAGGGGGTGCGTACGTTCTTGTAGATCACAAGGGAGTAGTTCACTTCTCCCCTCTTAATGGGAAACATATGAAGCGGTACCACGCAGTCCCACCGGCATCCCCAGAATGCCTAAAACCCACCTTGGTCTAGTGGCACTCCGCCCTGACCGAGCTCTCAAAAATTATATAATAATAATAATATACATTATTGCCATTGCAGACCTTACGTCCGAATCGGTGGAAATCCTTCCTTTGCGTTGGTATTTATCCTTACCAACGAATAAACCCTCTTCCGACGCAAGGTCGTGTGCCCTAGCCGACCTTATTACAATACTGCCATTACGGACCTTACGTCCGAATCAGCAGAAATCCTTCCTTTACGTTGCTATTTATCCTTACCGACGAATAAACCCTCTTTCGACACAAGGCCGCGTGCCCTAGCCGACCTTATTACAATACTACCATTACGGACCTTACTTCCGAGTCGGCGAAAACCCTTCCTTTGCGTTGGTATTTATCCTTACCAACGAATAAACCCTCTTTCGGCACGAGGTCGCGTGCCCTAGTCGACCTTCTTACAACACTGCCATTATAGACCTTATGTCCGAATCGGCGAAAATCCTTCCTTTGCGATGGCATTTTTCCCCCTTGCCAATGAATAAACCCCTCTTTATCGGGCAAGGCCCCGTGCCTCAGCCGGTAGCCATCTGCTGTCCCCAATTTCGACCCGTCAACATTCTTCGGTCACATGTTCAAAAAAATATATAAATAAAAAAAAAGAAAGAAAATGAAAAATGGTGCTTAAAATAGAGGTGCCCCGTCGGTCTCTTTCCTACAATAGGGCGAGGGCAAAAATGGCTATAACCCAGTTGCGGTGAAAACCCGAAAGGGTGCCGCAGGCAAAATCGGGTACCCTGCCACGCGAAAACCCGAAAGGGCGTGTGGGCAAAAGCAAGAGGGGGCTGGCTTCGGTGAAAACCTGAAAGGGCACTTAAGTCAGTAATGTGGTAACTTGAAGTTCTTCTTCACCCGCATCCCAATGAAACTCAAAAAACACCACCTGCCCCACCGGAGATCTGCTTCTCACAGACCATCGACTCAGGCCTTCCGTCCTCGTCGACAACAAACTATCTTTGCTTCAAAATTTAACCAATGTCGATAAATAAACCGTTATCAACCTTTGTCATCATTGGCAAGACCGGTCAATTTTCCCTTAACTTGGACCTTTCATCCTCATTAATGAACAAACTGTTATTGACCCTTGTCATCATCGGCAAGACCGGTCAACTTTTTCCTAAACTTGGACCTTTCGTCCTCGTTAATGAACAAACTATCTTTGCTTCGACATTTAACCAATGTCGATGAACAAACCATTATTGACCCTTGTCATCATCAACAAGATCGGTCAATTTTCCCTTAACATGGACCTTTCGTCCTTGTTAATGAACAAACTATCTTTGCTTCGACATTTAACCAATGTCGATGAACAAACCTGTGTTCGACCCTTGTCACCATCGGTAAGATCGGTTGACATTTCCTTAACTTGGACCTTTAATCCTCGTTAATGAATAAACCACCTTTGCTTCGACATTTAACCAATGTCGACGACAAACCTGTGTTCGACCCTTGTCACCATCGGCAAGATCGGTCGACATTTTCCTAACCTGGACCTTTCATCCTCGTTAATGAATAAACCACCTTTACTTCGACATTTAACCAATGTCGATGAACAAACCTGTGTTCGACTCTTGTCACCATCGGCAAGATCGGTTGACATTTCCTTAACTTGGACTTTTCATCCTCGTTAATGAATAAACCACCTTTGCTTCGACATTTAACCAATTTCGACGAACAAACCTGCGTTCGAGCCGACATTTCCTTAACTTGGACCTTTCATCCTCGTTAATGAATAAACCACCATTGCTTCGACATTTAGCCAATGTCAACGAACAAACCCGTGTTCGACCCTTGTCATCATCGGCAAGATCGGTCAACGTTTCCCTTAACCTGGACCTTTCGTCCTCGTTAATGAATGAACATATCTTTGTTTCGACATTTGGCCAATGTCGATGAACAAACTGTTACTGACCCTTGTCATCATCAGCAAGACTGGTCAACCACTCCATTAACCTAGACCTTTTAGTCCTCGTCAATAAATGAGCATTCTCCTTGCCTTTGGCATTCCAACTCGCCAACAAGAGTGTTATTCACCAACTTTGTCACCATCGGTGAGGTTTGCAAATGGACCATTGGCTCTACCCTCGGACATTTAGCTGGTCCTGGCAAAGGATAGGCCCTGGAAATACTTACGCTGCAGTGGAGCGAACCCCTCACACCTTCGCTGAAGGCGTGAACGCTCTCTTGCCCTAGTAACTCGTATATCTCGACTAAGTTGATTGGCTAAGAAAGAAAGAAGGGAAATGAAGTCGTAACTTAAACAGCGGATGAAGACATTTCATTTCTATGAAGTGACAAAGTACATGTTACTCGGGGCATCCCCCGAGATACATAAAGATTCACCAAAAAAAAAGAGAAGAAAAAAGGGAACAGAAAAAGGGTTACTGCAGTGGGCGTCGAAAGATGTCTTCGAGTTCAAAATCCCCAGGGTGGGATGGTGGGTTAGTTTCTGTAGGCGAGAGTCGGCAGCTTCCAGCTGCACTAACTTCTCTTCAAGGGACGCGGCTCTCCCTTCTGCCAATTCTACTTCCTCTACACTCTGCACTTCTTACTGTTTGGCCTCCTGCAGCTCAGCCTCAGCCTTGGAAAGTTCAGCACGAAGTTCAGCGATCATGGCTGCTAAAGAAGTCCGACGCTGTAAAGATACGTCGGCCGTAGTTCGCATGGACTACGCTGCCTCTCTCAGTGATGCAAAAGCGGCCCGGCACTCTGTCCGCTCAAGCTTCAAGGCCGTCAGCTGGTCAGCCACTTCTCAGCCGAGGAATTCCCTCCTGTTCACATATTTTAGCAACAAGACCACCCGCGGCGTCCAATCGTCCATGGGGCAGCCAAAAGCCAGCAATGAACGGGAAAGGTGCTCTACAAAGCCCCTCAGGTGCACATAGGTTAAATCTTGGCTGTCTGTTACAGTCTGTTGTAGGGTTCCCAAAAACTGCCACACCAGGTTGTTCGATGGCTGTAGGCCAAGTGGCGACGTGTCGGGAAGCTAAAAATCTACTCTACTGTCAACAGTAGCCCAGATGTCGACGCTCGGTTCGAAAGATGACGACGGCAAAGCTTTTAAGGCGCCCACACTGGAGCCGACCCCCACAGCTAGCATAATGGAGGAGGTCTCGATGACAGCAACCTCCCCGCCAACTGCTTGCGGCGTAGCTACACCAAGAACCTCAACAGCTGACGACGCTTGTTCTTTGCACCCAGCCTGACTGGCGTCTACCAGGGCCGAATCTGTAACAACGGTTAAAGCCCTAGGGGCGCCAGCCTCTTCTTCAACAAGTTCTCCAGCTTCTATTTCGGGAAGACTCTTCTCCCCGAGGAGCAGTCCTCTGCTGGCAATGGATGACTGGGATTCCACAGCTTCAGTCGAGTCAGCAGCACCCATAAGTGCCCCTGAAATCTCCAAGCTGGCTACCGCAGCGTAATCCTTGGGGTTTCACAAAGCGATGGGCCGCAAGACTAGTGGTAATGTCAATTGACCCACACTCAAAGTCGGGAGAGGTATTTGCACAGTTATAGTTAGCAATACCACATCGGCCTGCACCGCGAAAATAACATACGTCAGCCACCTGACGTAGAAAACAAGGAGAAGAGCTGCAAAGTGAAAGTGACAGAGGATCCCATACCTCAATCGGCACTAAGCTCAAGCCTGCAGCAGTAGAAATCATGGCCTCCATAGGCCCAGCCCCCTCGCTCACGAGTGGACCAGATGGCCCAAGACCGCACCATGCCAGTCGGGGCAGACTGAAGGTCGTGTAATCACTTTCGTAAGCCGAAGACACCGCGACATCTTCAGTTTATGTCTCCATGGGCGGGAACTCCCCGTCATTGGAATTGCCGCCATAGTCGACCTGCTTCGAAGAAGATGAGCTCTTTGTCGACTCTCGACAGTCCTGCGTCGGAAAGCATGCTTCTCTAGCCTCAAGACCCATGGGAGGAGCATCTCCCTTGAGAAAGGCTTGCTCGGCCGATTCTGCGGTGGGTGCACCAATCGAATGAATTTCAGGAGTGGGCTCGCTCCCCGAAATAGCTTTTCCCCCAGCAGAAGCCTCCTCGGTAATCCCGACAGCAGGAAGCGAGGGCAGTTGTATCTCAACTGAAATTCAAATGAGGAATAGTCAAGCAGACTGAAGACATAACGGATCGTAAGGTCCTATGAAAAAACTGTAAAATGCCTTCCATCTCATGGCTGGGTGTTGGAGAAGTCAAGTCTCCCTCCACGGGAGCCATGGGCACGTCCCCTTCTGCCTCTCTAACTACGGCAACGGTCATAGCTTCTTGCGCAACCATGGTAGCGGGAGTAGCGGCAACTGCAAAGAAGAGATCAGCCAATGTGGCCAGAGTAGAGAATAGAATACCAAGAAGGAGGGGTATACCTTCAGCTTCAGGCCCCTGCGCACGAGAGGCCTCAAATTCTTCAAATGATACTGCCGATGGAGGGACAACTACTGGTTCTTGCCCCGCAGCCTACCTCCGACGAGCCCACGTCATCCGCGTGACCGCCACCTTGGCCTTACCAAAAGCCTCCCTCACCTGGGACCTTCTTCGCTTATGCGAAACACCAGAGGGTAGTGGCGTCGTGGTCGGTGCCGCTTCAGGAGTTTCGAAGTATGTCAGCTTCTGAGCTTTTATCATCAACTCCCTGAAGTGCCGGGTCTCCTCTAAAGTGAGTCGAACTGCACGAGTACAAGGGTGAGAATGACATATGCTACAATGAAGAAAGGAAATAGGCCGAAAGGCTGAAATGAAAAGATGAAAGATACATGTCGGTCCCATATAGAAAGGGGAAAGGGGCTAATAGAATAGCGAGGGCACTTTGTCTCTTGAGGTCGCCTCGCAAACAAGCCAACATACATCTCCTATCTTCTCACTTTGCTCGACCAGCGACGCCAAGTCCGCATGGCCACGAGAAGAAAAGTGATAATACAAGCTCAGGTGGTCCAACCCCCACCCGTTAGCATACTTGAAGGAAATGAAAAGGGGCTGGTCCAGAATAGCCTCGCTCGGGCCACCCACCGAGTGCTTATGGGAGCGGATCAGTGCAAACAGCCACGGGGTGTTGCTGTACAGTGCGTCCCGCCTGTCTTCCCCTCTAATGAAAGTCCGGTAAGGGTGCAAGCTGTCGCGCTCAGGCCGCCAGTCGGCCACGGACGGAACATGCTCCTCCACTGGTAAAGGGGTCTCTTGAAGAACCACCCGCTCACTGCTCACCCGGC
Source organism: Amorphophallus konjac (assembly GCA_022559845.1). Taxonomy (NCBI): domain Eukaryota; kingdom Viridiplantae; phylum Streptophyta; class Magnoliopsida; order Alismatales; family Araceae; genus Amorphophallus; species Amorphophallus konjac. Next base: position 63,076 of record JAHNEJ010001891.1, on the reverse strand, counting down.
ATAGCCCCCGAAGTGCATTTACAAAGTCATCCCTATGGATCTCGGGCCACTTCGGCTCAACCCTAGGTGAGCGGTGTTTCACGGCCTTCCAGGCTTCCAGATAAGCCATCACCTCTGTGATGGTCCAAGACCACAACTTCTTCAAGTAAGAAGGATCAATGTCCAGAACCGGCTCTGGCTGAGAGTCCAGAAATCTGTGCTCAGCAACAGCCCAACAGTCTCGACGGGAGTTCTTGTAAAATCCCGTCCGCGCGTTCCACCACTTGTTATATTCAGGGGTAACTCAGGGAAAATGAGCAGGAGTCGGGACTCTGAATGAAACCTCCTCTCAGCAGTGGAAGTAATCCCACCATATTCGGGCATCGTCATTGGATACCTGGCCGACTCTATGCCTATTCGGCAATGCAAACTGCGAAGAAGAAGGAGGGATGTGCTGATCGTAGCCAAAATTTTGACTGAACCAAAATGGGTAATATGGCTCCAGCCACAAAATGCCACTCTTTCGAAAGACAAGGACGCTTGGCCTGATAGCCAGCGCCCAATCAACCAATTCTTGCTCCAGAATTGGCCTCGCACACTTGGCGCCAGAGATTGGATGGATATACTCCCCCGCCTCGAAAAGACTGCACTGCCGCATCCTGTTCACAAGCGGGCTAGAATGGGCAGCCAAGATCCAAAAGTGCAGAACCCTAGGTGCATCCGTGGGGACCTTCGTCAGCTTCCCCCGAATGGCAAAGAGTTGTTCCGCTGTCGATGACGGTTCGGCGCTGGCGAACTCGATCATCCTCAGGACAAGGCATGCAAACTGTAGCCCCCGAGGAGCAGCTTCTAGAAATAGGGTGCAGACCCATGCATTAAAGAAGTGTAGCGGACCAACCATCCACAGATTCCTGGGGAGACGGTTCCAGTGCAAGTCTCCCAGCATCTTGTAAATGAGGCATAAAGCCAATGGGCAGAGTGACAGCTTCGTGCCCCAAGTCATCAGAAAAGCAGGATAGAGGGCTTCTGCCCTGATTACGCTCTCGTCACCTTGCGGGAGAGCGAATGAACAAATCCAATAGGTTAGATATGCAGCACGGTGCGTGACTGCATCAACACCAGTAGGGTTCGGGCCTCCTTACTGCCCTTATCTCAAGACATGCGGGAAAGCGGCTTGTCGCTGGACTCTCTTCTTCCACTTCAAAGCAGTCGGTGCTACTGTGGTAAAGTCCTCATATTTGTGCTCCCCGCTGAAGAAATATTGAAGCCAAGTGCCCATCTGCACGCGTCTTTTCACCCGAGGCTTGTGTGCCTCCCTGGCACCATATAATGAGCGGCAAAGCATGCGGTACGCCTTCATCAGGTACCGATAGGCAAAGCCCGCTACATATCGGCCCTCACCATCAGTCTGATCCTTCAGCCAATCTGGCTAGTAGACTTCTTCATATGGCTCACCGACAATCGGCAAGCCGCTGAGCTGTGAAAGACTCCAAAGGTCCAAAGAGGTCTCTCCCTCCGAAGTGTAGAAGGTGTTATACTCCGGGCAGAATTCCTCAATCATACCACAGCATAAACCCCTAGAGATAGGGTAGCGATACCTTGAAGCGTATACGCTATGATATACGGCGACCTTGGCCAAGATGGGAGCATAATGTTGAAGGACGTAGTCCGTGAACTCCACTGCTCCGGGTCTGAATGCATGGGCATTGGTAGCTTTCAGCTCAGCGAACCATCCCACAGAAATCTGCTGCTTAAAACGGACTTCCAGGCAGTCTAGCAGGATAGATTCCTCTCTATATCCCCATTTTAGAGTGGCAAGAAATAGACCGAATACGGGCTTCTCTCGATGGACACGACCCGCAGTGTCATTCCAATGAGCTGGTACAAACTCTGGTGCCCTAGTCAGCAGCCCGTCCATGGGAACCAGGTCCTGCAGTCCAAGCACAACGCTCCATTTCTGGGGCTCACTAGGCAGATAAATAGGCCTTCCCCACACCACGAAGTCAGTCAGACTGTCTCTTTCAACAAGCAACGCCTGCTCAGCTTTCTGAACAAGGAACAAGTCCCTCTTCCCTTAAAGGTTAAACCGCCTGAGGAAGGACATTAAGTGCTTATCCTTGGGGTGATCCCTCTTGACAGCATCACCGCGGTCATAATTGAAGGAATCGCCCCTGATGATGAGAAGGCGGCTAGTGTCCACTGTATCGGTCTCTAAGTCAGAGGATTCTGCGACCACCGTAAGCTGCTCATGCCCCCGGTCCAGAAAGTTCACATTTTCCCATGTCACCACTGCACGGAAAGTAGAAGAAGAAAAAATATATGCCATCTTATCTGCAAAAGCATGACGAGAAGAATAAACAAAGTCAGAAACAGTTGATGAAAAATAAGATTTCTGACAAAATTTTGGCAGAGTCTCCCCAGCCCGGGAGATTGCCAAAAAAAAGCGGAACACGTCCATCAAGAGACGGTCCCTAAAACAGGCCGTGGGTATCGCACCGAGGCCGAAATGGAACACCCAGGGGAATCGCTCAGAGGGCAAGCTCTACTAGGAGCCTCTTGGGGCCTGGGAAGAGGGATTTGAATCCCGAACCGCAAAAACTCCCCCTCACCCGCTCGAAGGCCGCCGCCGCGCCCCAAACTCACTCGGCGCCACAGAGAGAATAGGGAGGAGAGAGAAGGAACAGTTGCAAATGAAATAGCCTGAAGAAAAAAACAAAGGAGGGCTTATATAGGGGAGTTCCCCCCTTGGGTTAATCCGGTGCACTAAATAGAGCGCCGTATTAACCCTCCCCCATCCAAATGGCGCGCCGGATAAGGGCGTGCCGTATTAAAAACCCTCTGACCGCGCCGGTTTAGCCACCGCGCCGGTTTAAGAGCCATTCCGAGCTTTTGTCATCCAGACAGGAAATCTACCCACATGGAGCACATCCGCTGGTCCCGCTTCACTCGTGCCTTACTCGCAGCACCAGCGGCTGGGAGGCATTTGTTGGCACTCAAAATATGCTCGATGGTGATCAAGCCTGAATGACAAGAATGACACGGCCCACTGGAACACAGAAGCCGAAGAAAGCCAGTACACAAGGGTCTTCCCAAGCTACTGGAACCTCAGGTCACCCAACATGGTCACCGGGGACATCACCTCAGGAGGAGCGGAAGAATTCACAACAAACCGACAGTGTCGTCAGGCCTGTCCAATGAACCGGTTTCAATTCAGTCGTGCCGCATAAACAATATTCGTCATCCGACCAAGGATGAGAATGCACCCGTTGGTTCACCACCTGACCAGAGACACTCCTGAGGTGATAGAATGTCTCTGGACCTTTAGACTAAGGAACCAAAGGCTCCGTCAGCGGACGTCCCGAACAACCCGGCACGGGTACAGCTCTTCAGCAAAGTAGATCTGTTAGTGACCAAATGACCGCCTAGTCGAGGCGAAACCACCCCGGCTAGTATACCACTCCCCGAGAAAGCCACCAAGATAGGTTAAGTCAAACCAGCAGCACAAACCACTGTGCCGAAGGCCGCGTCAGTGGAAAACCCGCGTGTCCAAGCCGAAGATGCACGATGTTCCGAAAGCAGCCGTTCAGTGGCCTGAAAGCTTTGTCAATACTTCCCGCCGTGGTTTTGCGAGATCAGGATGAGATGAAGGATCACAGTGACGCCCGGGGCCAGTCTAGGGCCCGCTGTCGGGCTCGTGCCAAGCAAGCGCAATGAACGGAGTTAACCCGGCACACCCTCTTTCCCGGTGCGCCCTCTTCCCGGCGCGCAAACTCAACTTGCATGCTTAGCCAGCGCGCTCTTCTCACGGCGGAAAGGGGTCACGCATAAGGCGTGCTATATATAAGCCAATAGAGAGTGGAAGGCGAAGAAAAATAAGGAAGAAGGGATCGAATAGAATCAAAAAAAAAGAAGAGAGGAGTGGCTTGGAAAAGAAGCAGGACTTCTAAGCGTGAGCCAGAGAGCCACCCTCACTCCATCCGTCTGTCTGAAGAAGCTCGAGGTCGAAGGGGAAGGCCCTTTTTCCGATACCGTGTTTTCTGCGGTGAAAAGCTTATGGGTTCCGGTGATTTCTCCGTCTTCCCCCTTTTTCTATTTTCCCCTAGCATTGTCCCTGTGAATGAATAGGGTCGAAGGGGCAATGATATGAGCCCATCTTCTTATTCGTCCCTCCGTCCTTTTTTCTTTCTTTCCTCTGGAGTTGGGATTATACCCGTTTATCCAATCTTGACCGGCCTCCAGCCGACCGTGCCATGCCATGGTGAATGTATGCTGTAATGGCCCCTTCTTAATAGCAATGTTTGATGCTGAATGAAATAACATCTCATTGCACCCTCTGTCGCCCCCTTTCTTTTCCTTAGGTTATATTCAATTTCTACCATCCCATATATCATCGTGCGGATTTATTCCTCGCTGGTGTTGAATATGGCATCATCGCACAGATTTCTTCTTCACCGGTGTTGAATACGCCCTGGGTTATCCCAAAAGGGGCTACAGCAATCTCCCCCCCTCTCCCCGGGGCTTCTTTCCAATGGAATGTCATATCCGATTTCCATCTCTATGTCGAGGGTTTCATCGCCAGAGGTGTATGTATGTGTGCCTCCCTGGCTGATCCTGGGGCCGTTCTCTTATCTCCCTTCCGTTCCTAATCATGAACCGAAGGGGATGAGGCCGCCCCTATAAGTTGAACGCATGGTTTCCTGGCATCGTTGCCTTCCGAATGCTAATTCAATAATCCCTTTGCTAACCTACTAATCAACTAACTCCTATGTATACATCTATAGATATAATTAATCCTAATCAGTTTATTAGCTAAGTGCGTCCTGCATACGCATTGTGTGTGACCGTTCTTCTTGAGGAGTTTGGTGGCCGGGGAGAGGGGACATCCCTCATAGATATTTCTAGTCACCATTGGATCATGGAGTCATGTCTCTCGATGACATGTATCTCTGTGAGCTGCCGGGTGAATATTAATAGGGTTTATCACCCAACACTAAACCCACTGTCCCGAAGGGAATGGTGGTGGCCATGGGTTGTGTACCCCTCGTATGCTAGTCCTCGGGGTTTCCTACCTTGCTGATCGTCCCTTTTTTAATTACGATTTGGCCCATGGATTCTTGGTGCCCCTTGTAGGCTAGCCCTCAGGGTCTTCCATCCATTCGGGTCTGCCGGCCGCCGTCGTGCCACCCGGTATTATGGAGCTTACTCCATCTGTGGGTATGCCTCCGCTTTCCCCCCGCAACCCTCCAAAGATGGGGAGGTGCTGCCAAAATTTTGCCAAACCTATTTGACTATTTGCACTCATAATTCAGACTTTATAAGATATGTTTTTGAAACATTGAACTTTCGTGCTCGAGTATGAACCTCACACGAGTCTCAACCCTGTCTCAAGGGCATCCTGGACCTCAATTCACGCATCAATAAACCCAATGCATCTTAATAAACTAAATAAACACAAAAATATTAACAAATATTAAAAAAATCAACTAATCCGGCGCAGTCCTAATCCGACGCGCCCTAATACGGCGCGGTACCCCCCTCGCGCCGGAAATGCTCGAGTATGAACCTCGCACAAGTCTCAACCTCGTCTCAAGGGTATCCTGGACCTCAATTCACTCATCAATCAACCCAATGCATCTTAATAAACTAAATAAACTAAAAAATACTCAAAATACTTATAAAATCAACTAATCTGGTGCGGTCCTAATCCGGCGTGCCCTAATACGGCGCGGTAGCCCCCCTCGCCGGAATGGCCTCACACTCATGTCTTTTGATTTTTATTTGGTCGACACCCGACGCACCCTAATCCGGCGCGCCCTGGGCGGGGCACGTCGGTTAAGGCCTTTCCCCCTCCGCGCCGTTTAAACCCCTATTCCTACGCTACCCCGCGCCGTTTAATCCCCTATTCCTACGCTACCATGCACCAGTTTTGAATAAAATTGTGTCTTTCGCACCGTTTTAACTTCTCTCTCATTCTCGAGCCAACCCTCGCCTTCCACGGCTTGCGTCGGTCAATGATATCAATAACAAACCAAATAAAAAAAGAAGGGGGAAGCTCTCTAAGTTGAAATCATCCGTCATTATGCATTTGCTAATCTACATATTAGATATAGATATGCATTCCCATATGCCATGTTAATGCATGCTTGCCTGAACGAGACCTCGGTATATCAAATGGCGTCGACGGAAGGTCGGGTCACGCTCGATCGGAAGTCTTGGCTATGCGCGATGGTGGTGTTCGGACCTATGTTCTCCACCTCGTATCGAAGGCTCAAACTTAATGAACTATGTCTGCCCTGCATGATTAAGAAAATGATCAATAAATCATTCCACGCGGCCTTAGAGGCTTCATCATCATATGCATCCTCTTGCATTCAACTTTAGCCTCGAACGGCTTGTTATCTCGACAATTAATCAGAGGTTTTCCTCCTTATTAGGGGATGTAATTAACGTCATAGCCTTTATGGTATGACGAACTTTCGGTCCCGACACGCATCTCACTTTCACTCGACCCGGGTCAGATTGAGCACAGAATAAACTCGTCACCTAGTGACTGACACGCCCTATGCAAATAAACCCTTAATAAATAAACCAAACAAATAAATCAATAATATAATAAATAAATTATTTTCTTTTAATAAAAAAATCTCACCCTCCCCACACCCATCTATCATGCCTTGTTCGCCAAATGGACCTGGCGTAGGCCTAAAAATTGATTGCAAATCACCTTAATGGGCCTCATTCTTCTCTTAATGGGCCTACTTTGCATCTTTATGGGCCTACTTTTCTTAATGGGCCCTCTCCTTCCACCCATGTTGCTGCCAATCCAATGGGTCCACATTCCAATGCTCCTTCTAGGCCCACATACCCTTCCACTCTTGGAATGGGCTTTTCTTCTTCTTCTCAATCCGGATCCCCTTATCCGACCCATTATCTTAATTCTGGTCCAAATTTACAACCTCTTGCTTAGGCTGGCTCGCATTTCCCTCGATCTCTCCCTACTCCGAGGATGATTGCTCAAACCCAATGCCAGCTTGATGAACTCCAACATCGAATCGATCCTAAACCCTCTTTAAGTGTTCCATTCGCTTTTGAAAATCTTCGGCTTCCACCTCCTTCGCAAATTGATGATTATCTCTGCTATGATGGAACCGGCGACCCCTTTGTGCACTTGAAGGAGTTCGTTTATGAGTCGGCCTAATTTCGACATGACCAATGCTTGATGGCATATTTATTTGGTCTGTCTTTGGAAGGCCCGACTCGGGATTGGTTCTTCTCCCTTCTGTAAGACCAGGTTGTGAATTTCCGAGCTGTTCAAGAAAAAGTCATTCAGCAGTATCCGGACCAGATTGGGCTCAAGTTGATGGGGGCATCCCTCGCCCCTCCACTTTTTTTGAGGCTCAGATTGCTCATCAACGTGCGCCATTGTGTTCGTCATAATTTTATGAGTCTAGTCATGTGATTTTTATATTTTATTTGAGTCATCATCATGTAATTTTCCCTTTATTTGAGTCATGTACCTAGGTTAGTAGGTTATCTACCAAAGTCTTGTGTCATTATGTTGGTTTGTTAGGCTATTGGGCCCAACTAATGGGCTAGGCCCAGGGGCGCCCCTCCCTTGGAGTGCTTGGTCAATAGTTGTTTAGTCAGGGTCATTTTCATCCTAGGAAAAGTCCAATGCCTATAAATAGGCCCCCACTCATCTCATATGTAACAACTTTGGCATGAATATCGAAATCCAAAATTCCACATCCCTCTAGATCTCTCTCTCATTATCTCTCTCTTTCTCTCTCTCTCTAAGGGGTCCCCCCCCTCTCTCTCTCCCCTCACCCCAAATTTCGAAATTTTCTCTCTCCTCCCCATTCACCTATCATTAAGACCCCTCCCCCTTCCCCATACACTCATTTAACTCCCCCCCAACCCCAAGGTGGAATCCTCCAATCCTTGCTCCACCCTCCAACCACCAACTACCCTCTTCCCTTCCCCAAGCACCCTTCCCTCTCCCCCATACAACCCACCACTTCCCTAGGGCATTTGAATTCAAATCCACCTTCCCTCCATAGCCCTAGGGCACCCCCAAGACCCCACCCCTTGGTTAGGGTCGCTCCCCTCTCTCTCTCTCATCTCCACCATTCTCCCTTGCTCTTCTCCATCACCTCTCCCACCTCCATTGATAGATCCTCCAAGCAGCTGGCGACCTGTAGAAGACCACCTGCTTGCAGAGGCGACCCCGACCACATCTCGGCGAATCTGAAGGCTCAAGAGGTACCGTTGGAAGCGTCTGCATGTCTTCTTCGCAACGGCGGAGGTTTCATCTTCGTCTGAGCATGGTGCTTCCCAGGAGAGCCTTTCTCCCCCGACTGCGCGAATCTTCCCTGGCAGGAGGCCAGAGCCGGAGTGGAAGCTCTTCTGCGACGAACCTCTTGGGAATCTGATCGAGCATTCTTCAGCAAAAGTCTTCTACTTTGAGTCCTCTACCATACCCAAGAAGCAGAGTTCAATTTGGAGATTGTACCAGAAAGTTATTAATTTTCTCCCCCGATCGTGCGGTTCTGCTTCCACTCTATCTGCACCGACCCTCCTTTAGTTTTCAGAAGCCACCGGACTGCTCCGACTTCATTTGGCATCCCAGTTAGTTCGGCTTCGAAGTGGACCCGTCAACGGTTCCAAAGGCTCTGACGGCACCTGATTCCGATCTCAGGAGCGTTCGTGGCACCCTCTGCTTCCAGCTGTTAGGAACCTACAGCTGTCAGAACAGAGGACCTGCTACCCTGTTCAAGCCCTTACCCCGACCAGCAGAGGTACCAGAAGAAATCCAGAAAATTGCGGTGTCTTCCCGGTCCAGCTACAAAGGTTTTCCCACTGGTTTCGTCTTCAGCAAAAAGCCGGAGTGACCTCAGCACCCAGAGAAGTGACTATCTGTCCAGAAGCGTAGACAGTGGGCAGAATCAACATCGGCGTCCAATTTCGTCTTTCGTCGGTCTCACCCCCTCCCCGCTTGGCCGGCTGAAGGCCCCTCCCTGTGTGGAGGTAGTTTTGGGTGTAATCTCAGTTAACCCCCACCCTAAGACCCCCCTCCTATGAGAGGTGTAGTTCATGTATTAATTCAGGTCACAGGTTTGAAGCTCCATCGACGCGGCGTGCGGGTGCATACCCACGCCTCCCCGCTCGCCCCCGTCTCCGGCCGGAGTCGGCGTCTTCACGCCGGCTAGGTGAGCCTCGGTCCCTCTCTTGGCTGGTTTCAATTCATTGCTAGCATAGTATTATCGCCATTGTTTCGTCGGATGGTGAATGAGAGCTCGGCCTTAAATTGCTAGTGCCGTGAGTGACCACTGCGGGCGAGTTGTGAGTGAACCATTACATCCCACACCATTGGTGTGCTGACCGCCCATGATTTGGGCATCCCAGGCCCATTTGGGGTTCTCCCCAAGCTATCCAACCTTTGGAGCCTCAAGGTCCCACCTCGGACCCTCTCCATCATCGCCGAGTTGCCTTCAGGCACTAATGTGCGCCAAGCGAGTGAGCTCGCTAGTGTGAGTCCGCTGCCCAACTTGTTTGCTTGCAAAATAGGTCCAAGGGTGGTGTCACATCACAAGTTCTGAGTTGTGATTTGGCCAACGAGAAGATGAAGCCCGATGAAGAGTTCTCTGCCTTTTCCAACTGCTGGCGTCGCCTGGCCGTGCAAGTCTCGGGACACATTCCGGAGCATGAACAAATCAAGATGTTGATTTATAATGCAACGCCTGAGTATCGCTTCATCTTGGCCCTAAATGACATCACTTCCTGGCAACATCTATACAGTCGAGCCTGCTTCATTCGCCAACAACTCCAAGGTTCCCTTGACCCTGAGTCTTCCTCACCTCGTACGTCCACTCACACCTCACCCTCCATGAGTCGGCCCTCTGCCTCTCATCAATCCCCCATGAGTCAGCCACCCATGTATACCCCTCACTAACATTCCATGAGTCAACCCTTCAGATATTAGCCTCCCATGAGTCCACGACATCAACCTTCCACAAGTCAGCCTTCCGCTTCTTCATATCTCCCTGTGTCTCCACCTCCTGTCAAGGGAACACCACACCCCGAGCAGGTGGATGCCGTCCACATACATCCTCATCATGTTTCTCATGTGCCTTCGCCTAGTCCCTCCACAAGTCGCCACGCGTCCTTACCTATGAAACCTCTACAACTCTCTCCATTACCATCACAAACCCCTCGGCATTCGCCTTGCCCAAAATGGGCTCCTCGTTCTCCGTTTCTGGAGTCTTTCACGGATATTTTCCGGGCTTTGATGGCCACTCATGCGTTGCAACTCCCTCCGATTGTGCCTTGCTGACCCACAGTCGAGAATTTGCTTCAGTTCTTTAAATTTCATCGCCAGCAAGGGCATTTGGTTGAGGATTGCCCCAAATTTCAAAAGTTCGTTTATGGCTTGGAAGATAAGAAGAGGATTGATTGGCCCGTGATTCACAAAGTTGTTCTATATCTTCACAGCAAGCAACAGCAACAAGCGCCGCCCAGGCAGCTGTCTCCACTACAAGACCCGGGGCACCCCCGTGACACTTTAGTTAGTATTGCATTCGCTCCATCACCTCCATCTCCACCTACTTCATTACCTTCGTCATCTCCTATCCCGGCTCCATTGCCTCCACAAACCCAAGCCTCTGCTCAAGCTAGTGCCTCCACTTCTTCTACTCCTGTTACCACCCCCGGTTCTGCTCCCGTGCCACCCGACGCGTCGTATTGATACGTCGCCAGTGGATACCGTGCTCCTCCTCTTCATCTTCTCCATCACCGACACCACCTCCACTACCCCCATTATTTGCATCACCATCTCTACCATCTTCACCATTGCCTAACCCCCCATCACTTTCACCACCTCCTCTCCCCAAATTGCCTAATCCACTACCTCCGCCGCCTTCATCATTTCCGCCACCATCTTTGCATCTTCCTACATCTCCCTCATCACCCGAGCATGAGCAAGCTTCACCTACACCTCCACCTTCGCCTTCACCTTCGCCTTTACCCGAGTCCATCATTGCCGTATCGCCTTCGCCACCACTTGACATCACCATCCCCGTTAAAGACTCCACACCATCGAGCCTATTTCCTCCACTTCTTCATCCATTTCCACCCCACGGAGAGGGTGCACATTGCCTATGGTGCCCCTTGGTCTAGTCCCCAAAGAGAAAATGAGCCGAATCAGGACGATTCGGTGCCGATGGTGCGTTTCAATATTCAAGATTTCATTTGCCGCATGCCGATCTGTGTCCTAATCCCTGGTTATTTTGGGGATGAGCCTGCACTTCCCTTGACGGTTGTCAAGAAGAGTTCCCTTGCATTAGTGCTAGTTTCTTCATGAGCGAGGCCGATGGTTGTCTCATTGCTCGCCAGGGAGTTTACTATTGATACTGTTATTACTTCTCACTCTGCTATTGTGCAGTTCACTAGTCAAGAAGGATTCTCTACCCATATCATGCTAACTCGTACGGCTACCAAAGGTTTGATGGATTCTATGTCCAAGGGGCAGTTCGCCGTATCCTCAGCATTTTCGAAGGACATTTTGAACATCTTATGCAATCTCCCTCGGTTCATTAGCAAGCCGGCCGCATCAACCCCGCACATTGATATCCCTCAGTTCATCCTGCCCTTCTGTCAAGGGAGTTATGTTTCAAGGATGATTGCCGAGTGGAGTTGCCAAACCTCATGCTTCTTATGCCGAGTGACAAGACTCCATGGTTTTGCAATGCTGATTTGTCTAAGGGGTCACATGTTCAAGAATGTCCACCTATTATTAGCACTGGTCTAGGGGTAGCCACCCCACTAAAGCTGCATATTCATAACTGGGCCACACGTCTGCCAGATGGGCTCATTATTTAAGAAGATATTGCAGATTGAGAAGCCTGAAGGTCCGAGCCCACCCTAGGTGGGTCCATTTTTGAGAAGTTTTTGCTAAGAAGAGGCGGCGGCGCAAGTTTAAGGGTTGCCAGTTGGGCACTCAGGGGATCACTTCTCCTTCTCCTTCCTTCCAATCATCATTCCTTTTGCTCAGCTCCCACCCTAGGGTGGTGTACTTGGCCTCTTCTAATCCGGCTTCAATGAGTTTCTCCTCGCATTCCTCTTCTCATCTAGATTCTCCAGATTTTCCTTATTTTCATGGTTCTAGGCCTCGGCCTACGCCCTCCTATCATCTCAATTTTGGGACATCTTCTGATTCTTCGCCGAAATTTTTGGATTCTACCACCGATTCTTCTCCGACCCTATCGGATGACCACTATTCTCCTTCTCCGACTTTGTCAGATGGCTACAATTCTCCTTCTCCGACCTTGTCGAATGATCGCTATTCATCTTCTCTGATCACGTCGGATGATCATTCTTCTTCACCTGCGCAAAGATCTTCTCATCATTTTTCTATCCTTTCTGGCTCACCCTTTTGGGGTCGTCACCCTTTTTCATGCTATTTTCGAGGCTTTAGTCCGCCTTGATGTCAGCTGATCTTGTTTATTCTATATCAGGTTCCTTGTTATCAAGGTCTATGTGCCTTAGCAAGGGAGTTCTAGCCCTCATCTCTCTTCCTTTTGATCTTTCTTCATCCAGTTTGGTGTCTGCCGCTCCTCCGTGTCGAGGAATCTTGAAGCCTTGTTATCCTCTCCATTTTTGGTCCTGTCAAGCTCGGAATACAAAACTCGTGCTACTCAAAACCCGATGATCAAGATCGCTTCAGGACGCTGGTTTTCACTTCATGGATTTGCAAGGTATCTTTATTTTTGCGCAAGAATATGTTGTCATTTTCATTATTTACTCCTACGCATGGTTATAATGCTAGTTCCATAACATGGTTGAGTGGTTTAGGAGTCTCAGTTAGTTAAGTCAAAATGAGTTCGCTTCTACAACATTCTTAGGCTAGTGATAGCTCCGCGCTATGAGTCTAGTTCTTTCCCCGATCATTGAGGGTGATCCTTTGAGTGTGGGTTTTTCACACACTTCACAGCGAGCTATAGCCGATTTCTTTGAGGCACACCGTTGCTACTTTCGCCATCCTTTGGGTATGCACGAAGGTCTTTTTCTTTTCTCTGCTTGGCCAAGTGTAGGGGAAAGAGATGCCCAACCTAGGAGCTCCCTAATATGAGAGACATCTTAAATAGCGGCAGTCTTGACCCTTGAAAGTGAGCTTTCATGCTATACCTAGCCAATACAGGCCCTCAAAAATAAAAAAAAAATTCAACATCAAAATTATGAAATTAAAGGCATGGCAAGAGTGGCAATACAGTTCCCCGCGAGACGTCATGAGCTCGGTCGTATGCGTGCCTGATAAAAATAAGTGTCAAAATCAAAGACACAAAGCCCCGACGCAACAGGCTGTATCTTTGAGAGGCAGTGCCCTGGAAGGAAGTTGAGTCCTGATACCTCCCATCTTATATAAAGCTTATCTCCATTTTTCTTCTGCTTCTCCCTCTTAGTGCTGGGTTGTATCCCGAGTATGGCCTTAGTAGGGGCACCGTTCTTTAGAGGCGGTTGGTTGTGACGAGCCACCCTCACATGCACGCCCTGCTCAAGGGAAGTCCTTAGCGAAATGGGAAAGATGACGACCACTCCTAGCCAGTAGTTTGAGCCCGCCTTGGGTGTTGCACATAACCTTGTCAAAAATTTTAAAAAAATCAAATATTATCATAAATATAAAAAAATTCAAATATTATCAAAAATCTAAAAAGAATAAGATATTGTAAAAAATCCAAAAAAAATCAGACATATCGAAAATCAAAAAAAATCAAATATGTCAAAATCTAAAAAAATAAAATTCTTGTCCTTAGTGTGCATGCATCCCAACCTTGCATAGTCGATCTAGTGTCTTGTCCAAGTGTTGGCATGTCCATTCATTAGTGTCCCCGTGTCCCATGGACGACCAAGGGGTCGCATCTTCTGCATGGTGGTGATACTATCTAAAATGGAAGGACCACCCGAACCACCCCAAAAGGCCCGAAGCCCGGGACTTCTACGGCTCCGAAAACCCGAGTGACTACTTAGAGTGGGAAGCCGTTATGGACGACTACTTTGAGTGTTACCTTATGTCGGTCCCATGCAAGTCGACTTAGCCAAAAGGTGACTTTTCTATGAAGCCGCCGAAACATGGAGGGACATCAAGTACTTCCGGGAAGATAGGAGGCTAAGGCCCATCGAGTCATGGTGGGATATGAAGAGAGCGCTTAGGAGAGTCTACCTTCCCCATCCACCTACCTCCAACTACGGGGGTCATACCACTAGCCATCCCCACCAACTCACCCGCAATCAAGTGGGCCACACCTCCAATCAACCCCGCCCCTTCACCTCCATCCAAGCCCTCCAAAGCAACCCCAATCAAGTGGTCCGCCCAGTCACCTCCAACCAACCTCCCCTTGGCATCTCCGTCCAATCCCACCCCATCGCCTCTAACCAAGTGGAAGCCCCACTCCTAGTCGAGTCTAGGTCCACACCCGAGCCGAGAGCCGAGGAGCAAGTCCACTCCGAGGTCCCCACTCCAACCCGCTCCTTTGAGGAAATCGAGAAAATGTCTTGGGATTGGTTGGAAAAGACGCGCTTCTTCACCACCCGTGAGTGCTCCATTACCACCATCTACTTCCGAACCTTATTCGGAGCCATCTTGTTTAGAGCCACCAAAACCTGAGCCACCTGTGTTTCTAACGGGTACGCTATACATAGCCGAGCCGCTTCTTAGTTGGCTCAAGGATGGCTTGGCCCCACCTCCTTACCCATCTATGGACCCCACCCTACCATTGGTGTCCGTCAACTCCTACCACACGACCTTCCGGTCTAGTCACCATGTTGATACATTGGGTGACCTTATTCTTGGTTTAAGTTGACAATGGAAGTTGACGCAGTTATTAGCCCGAGGCTTCGACCAGCCCACTAGTCGTAGCTTCACCCATCCGGCCATAGAGTCCATTACCTCCGTGTGCACCATGGGTTGTGTCACCACAGAGATTCTTCTATTCCTCCCGATGTCGGCCGAGTCCGACTTCGTTCCCTTTTACCCAAGCGAGGAATCCTATTTTCTAGATATGACCGTCGTCCCACCGACCACAATGTATGACGGTGATTATGAATTCTTAACTTGGGACCGAGTCATGGGGGAACCCACTTCATGGGGTCATACCTTCTTCGACCCTTTTGACCCCTTCACTAGTGAACCTCCTGAGCTTTCATACTCACTCCACTTCTTCCGCGGAGTTCACTATCCCACCTTTTCCACTCGGGCCAAGCAACCTCTACATAGCCATAAGTCTGAACCATCATTTGGGGATAATAAAGACTTTGGTTTCCCCGGCCCACCTAAACCCATCCTCGATACACCCACACCTGGCTCTCCTAGCCCTCTCAAGTCTCCGAAATCCAAAGGGCCGTCCATGCATGACTGGGTCATACTTGGAGGTTTAGGTGTTCCCTATGCCACCCATCTCCGGTTACCTAACATGCATGCATGGCACACGTTCAGGTGTCCTGGTCCGCCGTCACCCATGTACGGGTCGGACTAACAATAGGTTTGTCTAGAGTCATGCATGAGTCAGTTTTTTGTTTGTGTGGTTTGTGATTTGTTAGGAGTCTGCATGTGTCTTGTGCGAGCTCATTGATGTCAGTCCCTTAAGGGGCGAGTGGACTCGCTCGATGAGTATGGGATCAGTTCTACATCTATACCCCGGATCTAGTCACTTACAGGGACCCAACGGTGATTCCTAGTGAGTCTTCGAGCCGCCTCCTTCCCCTTGAGAGTGACCCCACCCCGGAGTGTTCCACCACTAGCCCCTTCCCATAGCAGGATGCGCATATCGAGTATATACGGAATGAGCAGGTGACGATCACTTGGAGTGGAGCGTACCCGCGCTACTTGGTACGGTGACGGATCTACCGGAGCTACTCGAGCAGTCACCCCCTTTACTCGACGGGGTCGAGTTCTTCCCACCCGGGGAGAATTGATGGGGACATCGAAGCAAGATCACTCATATTTTGTTTACATTTATGTCTTTTATATTTGTATGTATACCCCTTGTGTTATATGGGTACAACATAGTAAGTCTTAGTGGGTTTTTGTACAAAATGTCAGTAGGACCAGCAAGGGGGCCCTCACTCCTTCCTCATTGGTCCATGTGGCACCATTTGGGTGCATGTGGGGCTGGTCAAAGTCCTAGGTGGCATCTAGAAGGTTGGACTAGTCAATTAGACACATGGGGGGACAAATGGGTTAAATTGTCAAGGGTAGGCCACCTACCCTTACCCCTTGGTCAAGGGGGCGCCCCCCTTTTTTTATCCATTTTAATTTTTGAAAAATTAGCCCATTAAAACTAATTAGTTCTATACCTTGTATATCCCTCCCAACCCTAGATCTGAGGGCATTATTGGTCATTTTCCATTTATTATATAAGCCATGTATTTTCATTTTCATGAATTAATGAGAAGAAAAAAAAGTTGATTACCAGGAGCAAACCTATGCCCCTCCCCTCTCTCCCTGGTGTTCTTCCTCCTCCTTCTACATTTCAGGGTGAAAACCCCTTCTATCTTATCCCCTCTATCTCTAGATTCATCTCTGGTGCCGCCGCCGCCGTTCGTGCCGCTGCGAAGCCACCTCCGAAGTTCTGTCCAAGGTTCTGTTTGGCTGGACAGAGTCTCACTCCAGGATTTTTAACTCCCAACTCTGACATCATCTGGAGTTGAGATATTCAGGGTTGGTTCTTCTCTTGATTCCCAACCTCCAGTAAAAAACTCACATCATTCATAGTTTGTTTTATATTTTTCTATTTTCGTGTCTTTCTATCTTCCTGATCTGTCCCCTTTCAGATCTGTGGAGCAAAAGCTTAGTTCTTCCACCTTTAGACCACCTTTTTGATTTTTGTTGGAACCCCCAAATTTATTAGAGGTTCTTTCCACCATCTCCATCCTCCACAAATTTCCTTTTAATTTCAAAAGCCTTCTACCTATTTTTATAAATTGTGCCTTTTCCCCAAATTCAATTTTGTCTCAGCTGTCCAGATCCGACCCCGAGACAGTATAAAATCCCCATAAAATCGAAACTTCCACAAAATCTTGCATAAGATATATCCCCATTTTCCTCTCTTCGGTCTCTACAACTTTCATGAAGGGCGCAAAGGCTGAATCGAAGTTCTACATCGCGGTCAATGCCAACTCTCAGGAAAACTTGGTTCTGCCCTGAGTTTTCAGATCTTGTGAGTCAGCAGCTTGAAAATTCGACAAAGGCCATCAACGGGAAACTCAAATTTCTCTCTTTAGCCATAGATCGAATGATTTCAAGTCAGCTTTCCATCGTTACCTCTTGTGCGCCGATCTGACGTCGAGAGTGACCGTAGTAGCAGATCTCACCGGGTCACGCGCTACAAAATAGAATTGCGGATCCGTGGCCAGCAACTCCGGCGGGTGACGATCGGAGCCGCCCGACCTCCGGCCAGCGAACCAGCACACCGCCGTCCTAGGGAGCGCCCCTCCAGGCGTCCCCACCATAGTGGTGCCACCCCGGTCCCACACGGCCCCATTGACCAGCACGTGGGTCCCACGGTCGTGAGTACGTGTGCCGCCGAAGAAACACAAGAAGCGGCCCATCAACCCGAACCGCTACTCCCGGGCCCCATTGTGTCGCCCTTTACCTCCCTGCGTGGAGTGGGCATTCATACTCATTGCTGTAATATTTGTGTATTTACTATTCCGGGAGTACGAGATCGGCCGGGAAGTCTTCCCCACACCCAGTAACGTGGAGGTATCATGTTCGCTCCCTTGACTCGGCATTTTGCTTTCTTCGTATATGCTTTATATGCCGCTGCTAGAGAGCATGCTAGGATCGTAGCTCGCTTAATATTTTTATATCATCGCTGTTGCGAGAGAGAGCGAGACCGTTCCGTGACCCGATCTGGGCACGAATTTGTGAGTTGACCACCCTAGCTCCTTGTCGGTTTCTCAACCGCGCACGTCCGACGCTTCCCTCGTTAGGGACGATCTCGAGCTTGCTTAGAGTCCGAGGATTGCATATCCATTTGGAGTCGAGTCACGTGTCCGTCCCGCATCAAGCCCGACAAGGACTTCACTCAATTTGCTAATCGGTGGAGAGCTATGGCTTTTAGATCTGGGATTGCCATCCCAGAATCCCAAGCCATCACTATTCTAGTCAATAATACGATTCCTCAGCTCTGCGCTATCTTGATGCTGAGCAAATTTCACACGTTCGCTCAACTCTACAAAAGAGCTCACGTTGTCCAAGCTCAACTCAAGAATTCCTCCTTTCCATTCTTCCTTGATGATTGTGATGTCCCAACCTCGGAAGGGGCAAGTTTCGATGATCATATTAATGCCTTCCATCACCTCCCCGATTCTACCTATTCCATGGATGCCACTGCAAACTCCAAGGTGCCCACGAGAAGTGTGGCAAACACCCCCAATTCCTTTCCTTTCCACCAATCATCTCATGTTCCATTCTACACCCGGGAAAGGTTAGCCATGGTTAGAGGCAATCAAGAGTCTAGGTCGATGGAAAGAGGACAACATTGGCAATATGATGAGGAAGAAGTGGTGAATGATCAACCCATAGTGAGCACGAACACAAGGTACATGATTAGCCATGGACAAGGGGCAAGACTTTTGGTCTTGATCCGACCCAAGAATGAACCACCCCGACAAAGCCAGGCCATCCCTCCTTCCACTCCAACTCCACCTAAAGGGGCAAGGCCCTTAGTTCTCATTCTGCCTAAGGGCTCATCTATTCAGCAGCAACATCAAGGTGTCTCTCCTCCGCTCATGGCAGAGGTTCACTCAACTTCATTCATTTTTCACCGAGACAACACGCGGGAAGAGCCACTGACATCTCTTAATTTAATCAAATCAGCTTCTACCCCAACCATGCTGCCAACTCAGTTTGAACCAACCCTTGTTGTTGACGAGTCTTTTGCGACCCCTACCCCAATTGATTCAGCTCTAATTCAGCTTCCCCAACATGAATCCATTCCTTTTTATGAATCAGATGCTGAACTTGCTCTCTCAAATCAAGATGTCATTCCAACTTTCCAATCAAGCTCTCCACATACCCCTAACCCTCATATTGCTCCTCCTTTACAAATTTTGGCCAACATCTCCACGGTGTTGGACCCAGCCACGCTCATGTCATCAAAAGACGAGGAGCCCATTATCTCCGCTCTGGATGTCTATCAATCTATTCCATCCTTCAAATTCTTAGAGTCACCGATACCTAAAGAGAAACCCCAAGATGTAGGATGGCACATAATGTCGAAGATGGGCTATTCATCTTGCACAGGGTTAGGAAAGGAAGAACAAGGAATTAAGGAGCCGATTGAGGAAAATGGAACATTTGAGAGATTTGGATTAGGGTGTCATCCAATTAAGGACAGCAAAAATGAATCAATAAAGTGGAATTTGCAAGATCACTTTATAAAAAATTCTTGTCCACTGGAAGAGAGAATCGCCAATGTAGAAATATTCCATGAAGATGGGTATGTGAATCCAAAAGAAAAGCTAGAAGATGTAGACGTAGAGGATTTGGATTTATCAAAACTATTTTCTGAAGAACCATCGTCCCATTCGATAACCCAAGAAGAAATTCATGAAACAAAAGGAGAATTGACTTTGTTAGTCCTCCTCTCTTTTCTATTCCTCTTGTTCACGTCATTCAAAAGTGGTTCCATCTTCAAAGCTGATCAATCTCAAAAAGAAAAGCCTGAAGCTATCATGGAGAAGCCCACTCTTGGGGCAACACTTTTGATCCATGATTCCCCAGCTCCAGACCCTTCATCCTCCATCTTTAATCACACACTTCCAATCCACAGCCCTGCCAGGGGCACTTGCCTTGTACATAATAGTTCAAATGTAGAAGAGTCGAAACCTTTGGCTACAGCACACAAGAAGGTAAGGGGCACACAAATTCCCTTCCAACTTTGGTCAGGTCTAGCCAAGAGTTATAATTTGTTAACTAAAATCTTAATGTTTTGTTTAATGAATTCAATAAATTTGCTACAAGATGAAGAACGTTCTAACCCGCCTCCTATGGTCAAACATATTCAAGTCAAAGAGCCCATTGATCCTAGTAGGTATAGGGGTCGTGTCCACGGCCGCGTACTTGCTTCCCATTCACTTGAACTTTGTTTCCAGCCTACCAAGGAGGTGGACTGCTCCTCTTCCACAATCCAGCAGTCCACAGAGTGCCCAGACGATACCGTCCACTCTGTAGGAACCCTTGTACATAGTTAATAACCCAAAATCTAAAACAAAATAGAAAATTCATAACCAAAAATCTAACAAAAAATCAGAAATCAAAGAAAATCAACTGTCTGGCAGCTGCCATGTGTTTCAATCTCCATCCCTTCATGCATGATAAGGTTGGGTTGCATTAAAATCTCGGTGACATAAGACTTTGATCTACCGGAACCGAGGAGAATTCCGTCTAGCTATGCTAATGCTCCAAGGGGCAGTCAATATGCACACACTCACATGCTTTCAAAATATGGCAATGGCCTAAAACGGGTGAATATCCTGAAGATTTCTTGAAGACTCCAAAATCCACCTTTTCCTCTCTTCTCGACTAATCAAGACAGTCGACGCTCTTAAGGCCTTGAGCTCAGCATGCTGAAACACAATACCCTCAAGTGAGAGTAGGACTCACCTTCTCTTTGAAAATGAGACCAGAGCACGTGAAGAGGGCAGTGTCCCCGCAGGTAAGGAAAAAAATGAATGAAAATTCAAAAGGGTGCAAAACCCAAAATCTCAAAATCCTAAGCAATGAAAATAAAGAAAAGTCCCAAAAAAGGGAACAAGTGAAAAAGCCTAGTCGTGACCGTGCCTAGTTAAGAAAAGAAAGCCCTACAAATCAAGTTCCAATTCAAGGGGCAACACAAAAGCAACAAAGTCCCAAAGGTGGTCCGAAATCACCGAAAGGGTGGAGTGAATTAAGCACGCTCATAGCTCATTGTTTTAACGATTTTGTTGATACTCTTGTGAAGTTTATCCCCCACATTCTCTTTTCTTTTGAGGACACGGAATCTGATGGAAACTCCGAAGGATATAACTCTGTTTACGGCTTGTAGCCAACTTTTCAAAAACACACTATATGATTGTCTACCCCGAAAGAATAAAAGCCTTTACTACAAGAAATCTCCATGTTTCTGGTATGTCAATATTCTCATCCCCTTTAGTGTCTTCTTTCATCAACCTCGGGTTTAGGTCAATGCAAGGGCGTCACCTGTCGGTGCGATGGCGTCTGATTCCGGGTCAGCGTCGCGCAGTTGGCCATTAGGGTTCCAAGGTGTTCCATCATATATCTTCTATGGTTGTGAGGAAATAGACCCGGGTTGGGAAAATCATTTGCCTCAAACACTTTTTGGGTGTATCTCTGCGGTCGGAAGCAACTGGGAGCCTAAGCTTGGCATGACGGCATTGTCATCAGGATAAGTCTTAACCGGTGACACCATCATTTGAGGAGTCTAGAGGCTCAAATCAACCTAGATGTGTGCTCAAGATACCTGAGAGGTTGTAGAAAGAACCTATCCTTCCTTCATTGTTGTGATGTCTCATGGACAGTTGCCAGACATTAGCCAAAAAAATAAAAAATATGTCAAAAATCCACAAAAAGTCAAAATATTTAAATCAAACAAAAAATTGAAATATATCAAAACCTCAAAAAAATCTAAATATTCAGAAAAGGTCCAAAAAATGGAGGGGCATCTCCCTGAAACATGTATCTCACCCACACCACACTATCTCCTTTCCCTCATTACTATCCCACAACTGCGAACCCCAAGGCTACTCCCCTTTCTTCATTCCGTCCCACCCAGGGGATTTATAGTTGCACTGCTACCAACTCAAACTAGGGGCAAATCACACTCCCATCTGCCCATCCAAACTAGTCAAATCCCTGGCTACCTTGTCAGGAGGAGGTAGAGCATTCCTCATTCCTTCACTTTCCATGGATCTTAATGGCAAATTGAACTCCGCCAGCTCGGCGCTTCAACTTGAGTCCTAATCACATGAAACCTTCATATCATTTGATTTTCAACAGATGCTTGGTTGCATTACGAATATCCTTTTCCTTACACTTTCTACTCCATATCTCCCTAATTGGACAAACGTCCTAGTTATGTCAGCGAGTCTAGAACGGACTTTGGCTATGGAGCTTGAATCATCCTTTTGGTATGTCTTCCCCCAACTAGACACCTTGATGGAGTTAATTGATGTGCTAGGTGAAGTTAGCATAGGCTCCCCTATCATCGGGAATGATCACCTCCGGGGACGTACTTACGCCCTCGTGACCATCCCCGCGGAATTCAATTATGTCCATTAGGCTCACTGTAAAGCCGAAGGATGATGTTTGCTTCCCCACTCCCCTTACTTTAGTGAATGCTTCCTCTTTACATGCTTATTTATTTGTGAACTTCACTAATGTGTGTTTATGCAGCAGGTCACATAGCATCGGGGTTCACTCTTCATCGCCTTCTCCTACTATTATATATAGTATATTATATAGAACCCAGAGGTTAATAACTTCAGGTACACAAACTCCGAGTTACTCTCTAACAAAAATAATGAGGGGTTTGTGTTCCCTAAGTTATTCGACGGCCGTTTGGTTTCATGATTGACCTCGGGATGACGGACTCGTCGTACTCTCGAGCGATGTCTTTCCTGGAGCCAGACAATAATACCTCTAGATATGTATTTTTCCCTTTTAAACCCAGCATGCATCATCTAGGTCACTTTTAGTCCCACCATTGATTAAAACAAAACAAAAAAAATGCACCTAGAAACAAAGCATGCATTCATGCAGCAAAAAGGAAACAATGGTTGAGAGAGGGGTCTGCCCTTGGCTTGCCCTGGACTATATCCCTCTTTTGTCAATCATCAGAGTTCAACTCAATTCTATCACTTTTTGTTGACTACCTTATTCCACTCCGATTCGACAAGTCGAGAGTGTGTTTTGCATACGATCGTCATGAGTATATTGAGATCTGAAGGTCATTTTCCCCTTATCTTGATTTTGTTACTCACTCCTGTTTTAGGTGTCTTTTATCACCTTGAGCATGGATTGTGTTCATCCCCTCAAGTCCCGCAGCGCCATGCTAGGGGGTCCCATGTGACCGTACATACAAGCCCTCTCAGATTATTTTCCTTCCTCCTCTTTTGAATGACCTCTCTTGTCCCATTATGCTTGTCCGTTCATATGTAAAGCTCAATCTCAGCTCAAGAATCTCCTTGGGTGGAATGTCCTTATTAGGCTTGTTTCTTTATCGAAACACCCATTTATCAGTCCGCCGGGCTCCCTTGCAAAACGGGCGTTCCGGAGGGATATTTGTAGATGCCTAATTTCAGACATCCCACGGACCTTACCTAGACATCATTGAAGTGATCCTTCTTCTTGGTTGACTGTGAGTGTGGAGTCTCATCCTTATTTAGGTAGGCTCCACCATGTCCCTTCGCGGATCCATTCATGTTCACTTTTGATGACTCATTGGGCTCCACGTTATAGGAGAACGGGTCCCTATGGTCTTTGAGCGGTTCGGGAGGAAACAGATCGATGGGTTCATTTGATGGGGAATGTTCCCCCTCCCCAGTCGGTAAATTGATATTCACGTTGACAAGAAACGTAACAATTAGGAAAATTTTATACTACCCGAACAACAGGGAGGCAATGAGTCATGCTAATGGACTCATACACTTTCCCACTCGGGGATGAGGAAAACTGAGGTCCAATGAGTTAGCCATCATCAGGAAATTAACGGCAAGCTAGGCACATAGAAGATTAAGCTCCCACTACTTGGGCTGGTTATGGACACACATAGACTGAGTGTAATGGGCTACGGGGTTCGCAATGGAGGGAAGTATAGAGATGGAGCACTCTGAGACAAGTAGTCAAACACTTAAGGGGGTAGAATGCGGTTGGATGGACACCATCCTCATTAAATTGAATTGAGGAGATGACATCCTGGCTATGGGAATGGCCATGCCCCATCCGATTCATGGCTGTGAGTGGAGGGGCAATGGCAAAACTCATTCCAGAAGCTAGCAGGAAGGTGTAAATCCTTAACGAGGAGGGAAACATACATCAAACACACGAAGTAGCCTAGGCATGATTAATTCATCGAAGGGACCCCGGGGAGAAGGATAAGGTTAATGTAGCCCTTGGGTGTCCCAGGGCACATTTTCTGATAAAATGAAGATCCTAGCAGTAACACACAGACGGTGTAGGGGAAAAGCACGGCAGACAAGAAGGGAAACGCTAAGGGGTAGGGAGAGATGTGTCATCGCAGACAAGCGCAAAGGGCGTACAACACTCATATATAAAAATGGCATTTAGGAAGGAGTGATTCATAGTGGGATAGAGAGATTCAGACCCAAATACCATTATATTGCGAAGAACATCATATATACAGACACATCTTGACACCCGTCGCCCAGAGGCCGACTATATTGCATTATAACATTGAAATTGCAGGAGGTACAAAGGACAAAAGCTAAAAGAAAAAGAGATTAAACAGGGAAGGGAGGCCATGGGCTCATATCATCGCCCGTTCGCACATTTCAAACTACAAAAGATTCATGGAAAGGAGAACAAGGAAACGATCAAAGCCCTCGATAAGAACCCACTGTAGATGCCTAATTTCGGACATATCGTGGACCTTACCTAGCCATCATTGAAGTGATCCTTCTTCTTGGTTGATTGTGAGTGTTGAGTCTCATCCTTGTTTAGGTAGGCTCCCCACATCCTCGGCGTTATCCATTGATTCTCCAAGAAGGCTAAAGTCTTGGCCACCCACATCCTTGCGCGGCCAGACACCTGGCCACCCAGCCCACTCCAGGGCAGCTAGAGAGCTGGCCGCCCACATCCCAAGGCGGTCACTGAGCTAGCCGCCCAACTCTTCCTTGAATGCCAGTCACCTGGCCACCCTCACCCTCAAGAAGGCCATCGTTTTGACCGCCCAGCTCCTTTGGATGGCTAGGACTTTGGCCACCTCATGTCAACTACCTATCAAACCCACGACCCGCCCACTCCGGGCACGTCCTCCGAAACTACTCCCACTCGGGGGGGGGGGGGTTCGAGACCCACGTAGTCTCACATGCACTCTATTTTCGAATAATTTTGGAGGGAGATTGCCCCACATATAAAACCCCATTCCAATCTATCTCACGGGGGGTTGGACATTATCTCACTGAGAGAGTTGGACATTTTCTGGGGTGGTAGGAAGAGACCATTCTAGAGGTTCTGGCAGCACATAGAGCACCTTCCTTCATCCCCGTCGATCTATCTGAAGTTGAGGAGCTCCGCTGGGAGAGAGCTTCACCCATGTTGAGGGCGGCCATGGACATGGTCGCCCACCACTCTTGAAGGCCACATAGCTGGCCGCCCTCTGTTGTTAAACGGGCAAACCCCATCCTCTCTTCCATGTTCTCTATCTTGCTATGTTTTACTTCATTTTGCTGCATTGCATGCATGATAGATCTTCCTAGTTACCTATTTTAAAGAGGTTTTTCAACCCAAAACATAGGGAAGACAAATGGTCGAAAGTCTCAGCCATCCCTCTTTCTGCCCCCCTTCTCTACACGATAGACCCCATTTGCATGCTTTCTTTACTTCTCTGAGCATTTGCTACACTTCTACAGTCTAATGGTCTTTTTATTTGCTGGTTAATTTGCAGGGACATCATCACCGACTCGCAGAGCTCCGCGTTCTTGGCCGGCCGAGAGCGAGGACAGAAGAACCCACATTCTCCCATTCCTAAGGCATTCATGATCATTCTACCCCTGTGAGGTTTAGGTAAACACCTCTGGCGATCACTCTATCTATTTCTTTCTAACATGTGCACCGTAGGTAGCAGTAGCACAAGTTCGGGAGGGCACACGCATGCGACATACGCGGATGCCACCTTGCGGTGCCTTCACCCACCTCTGCTCTCAGAAAAATGAAGTATCAGAAATGCACTGTTCTTCCCTCGCTCAAGAACTCTCCTTTGGAGGGGAATGGGATGGCGGCCGCTCTTGAGGGTTTTCTCTCTGGATGCCCTTCTTTTTCTTCAATCCTCCTTTTTTTTCTTTTCATCACATTGGGCTTTTTTATAGAGGGACATGCATTTTCTGCTAATCTAGTGCGGGTGATGGTGTGCTGTGTTTGGGTTTCAAGATCATCTTTTGCGCACCGGATCTCATGGCGCCGTTTTAGGGTGTGTCGAGCCAGTTTAAGTGGCATGCGCGCGGGTTTAAGCAGTGTCGGTTTAGCATTGGCCGTGCCGTTTTAGCTTATCTTCTTGTTGTTTGTTCGGATCGGGTCCATTTGTGGGCCTCAGACTGACTCCAAGGGGTATTTGGAATTCCATATTACTCCGACCTTACCAGACTATCCTGAGAAGTATTATGGAGGCCATCAAACTTCCTACTAACGACTTCCGTCGCATGCCATGATTTTAATTTGGTCTCTCGAGTTTTCCTGCTGATAAGGCCTTCGGAAACTAGTATGGTGGGACCAGAGATGTTTTTTCACCTCGAAAGGTACTTTCTTCAGGTGGTGGGCCACTAGGGGTATTTTCGTCCTGGTGTACGGGGTTTGTTCGGTGCGACCGAGTCAGCATTAGCTTGTTAGCTTCGGCTTGCCATCTAGAATCACCGGGCTCAGAGAGAGAGTTGTGGGGTCCCTCCATCGGGTATCTTAAGGCTTCTGTAGTTCGAGTGAACCTTCTCTGTTGATTTTCTTCAGCTTTCGGGCATCAGCAGGCCGCATTCATCCATCGTTCAGGCACAATTACCATCCAATCATATTTTGGGTGCCAACAAATGCCCCCCAACCACAGGTGTCACAAGTGAGGAACGAGCGACGCAGGACCGGCGGATGTACCTTGACTGAGTATGCTCTTCATTTTGATCAGCACGGACCATTGATCCAGTGTATCCATGGTGCCATCGAAACGGCATAGGGACGAATTGGCATGACTGCTTAAATGGCGCGGGCCAAAAGACCTTAAACTGGCGTGGGGGTTGAACAGCTGTAAAACGGCATGAAAAGATGGGAAGCCGTATTAAAATGGCACGGGGTATAGAATGCCATGAAACGGTGTAGGTTTGATGATGGCCATAAAACGGCGTGGAGGTATGAGATGCCGTAAAATGGCATGGGGGTAAAATGGCGCGCTATTTGTGGCGCCGTTTTACCCTCTTTCTGTGCATTTAAAAACCCCCATTTCTTCTTCTTCTTTCTCTCCATCTCCGCTTCGAACCCTAACCCATAGTCTTTTCCGGCGACGACGGCTCCCCTCCAAGCTCCCAGGCGCGGCGGCGGCAGCGACGAAGACTCTTAGTGAGGACAGTGCTCCGGTGGTGGGGGGAATCCCTCCTTCCTTCTCCTTTCATCGGAGCACCAGGGTTGGGCCTCTCCTCTCGGCACGGCAACGGCGTGGGCGGTGGCTCCTCTTCTTCCCGATATTTTTCCCTGACGGCAACGGTGGTGGGTGCCTATTTTGACGGCGACGACAGCGAGTTTTCTTCTCGCCCTTTTCTCCTCCTAGAATGGCGAAGGTGGCGGCGAGCTTGGTGAGGGCGAAAGCCCTGTTTAGTCTGCTTCAGTGGGGTTCAACCCTTTTCTTTCAGGCCCCGGGAGGCTCCTAGTAGGCTAGTCCTCGGAGCTAAACCCCCGGTGAAGTCCCGCGATCAATAACACCCAAGAGGGGGGTGAATTGGGTATTTACAAACTTTTAACAAAATCTTGCCCAATTCAAACAAGTGTAAAAAATAACTAAATGAATATATAGATCTATATGTAAACACTTAGATCTAATAAAGTCTATCACACTCAACCGATCTTAGGTATGGTGGCGGAGGTGAAAATCTGAAGATTCTACTCACGCAAGATGTTATCTTCTTGACAAGGTTTGCCTTGTCGATTAGAACCGACCTTTTAATATACCCGATATCTAATATGAGAATGATAAATTATGCTAGATCTAACTCAAATAAAACAACCAAATAGATCTACGTGTGTGCTGCACAGAATGGAGATAGAAGAAAAGGAACAATCCACTCAAAGGACAGTGATTTTTAGGTGGTTCGGATGCAACAATGGAAACCTACATCCATCCCTCACGATCTGTGAGGATTCACACTATCTTGCAAAGGATTACAAGATCAACACACACACACACACACTTGTGGAGAGTTCGAAACTCCCACGACGGTGCACACTCACCAAACCACATACGGATCTAAAAGATCCACGACACACACACTGATCTAAACAGATCCACAAACACTAGAATGTTTAGAGATTATACATAACAACACTCGAAGCTCAAATAGAAATGGAAGTAGAAACACTAAAAGAAAATTTTCAATCGAAAGCTCCCCCTTAGTGGATGAAGATTGATTTGGATGAAGCTTGCTCCACAGTTTAATCTTTTCTTAAATGGCTTCAGGATGATCTTCAAAAGCTTGGAGATGGATGAAGAAGTTCTTCCCCGAAACACTGTTCACAGAGCTACAGTGGCATTTCTCTTTCTCCCCTTGATAGCCTCCTTGAGTGATTAGGGTTTTTGACCGCAATATGATGTATTTATAGATCTTGGATGGTCAAGGGACAAGCCAGGGACCAGATCCACAAATCAATGCAAGTCTGGTGACTTTGGGATTAAACAAACCGAAAGAAAGGAGCTTCCGAAGTTGAAGAACACAAGTCAACAATTGCTACCTCGAAGCTGGCGGTCGACTGACAGGAGGGGGCGATCGACCGAAAATTTACAGACTTTGAAGTTTTCAGCGCTGGGAAAACTGGTCGACCGGTCCAGGGTGGGCGGTCGACCGAAACCTATAATTTTCCAGAGCTTTCATCTCTGGGAGATTAGGTCAACCGCCCAAGCTCGCCAGATCGACCGAAATCTGAAAAACCTGTAAAACAACATCGTTTAGTGCTTGAATCTTATCTAAACATTGAGGACTTGTGCTTTACAAAAGAGTCCATATTAAATGAGCTGGTTTGAAATCCTTCTGGGCAACGTTAAGATGGGTCAAGATTGAACATGTGCTTTGATTATTCATTTGGAGATGTCCATTTGAGCTTCATATCAAATCTCACATTTAAGCTATTCGTAGTACACAAGGTGGCCTTAAACATGTTCAAAACTTACTAATGATTACTTGACATGTCATGAGATAAAAAACAGAGTTCAAAGTTTTGTTATCGTCAAAATCATCAAAATCACTTGGAGAGACTCAACAATCTCCCCCTTTTTGATGATGACAAAACATTAGATTAGAAGAGTAATGGCATGCCTTGATAAACAAAATTGTGTATGTGTAATACATCAAACTATGGCATTCTTCATTGTGCATCAAGCCAATCAAAACACGCAACCATTCAACATTATATTTGCCGAGATAGATGGGAAATGAACTAAGAGCCAACAACTTTATATCAGAAACCAATTGCATTTTCATTTCAGCATTTCATTCCAAGGTACATTGATGCTTTAGAGAATACAGACACTCTAGACAAAACACAAGGACAAATGCAAGACTGACTCTCAAAATGTAATGACTCACAAAAGATCCTCACAATGATCATTCATACAAACATAAGGACATTCATGCATAGAATATATAAAACCTACACAACTACTTCTCCCCCTTTGGCATCATCAAATAGGGGAGCAAGATAGACAAAAAGAGTCCCAAAAGACACAAGATGAAAGGACACAGTCAGGAGGTAGGAAACTAAAAGACGTCCTCATTGGTCATCTGTAGGAGGCGGCGTGTCTGGTGGAGGGAGAGGCACATAGCCAAGGCGCTGTCGAATATCCGCAAATATGTGTTCGTGATGCTGAAGGCGGTGCTGGATATGGGCAAGGGTTTGATCCCTATCATAGTCACGGTGTTGCATGTTCAGGAGAACGCAGTTCATGGCATGAAAAGCCTCACGTGAATCTTCATGGCTCTGGGTGAGGGTGGTCATGTTGGTGGAGAGAGTGTGCATCTGAGTGGATAAGGAATCCAAAGCTGTGGAGAGAGAGTTTGGATGTTGTGGTAAAGATTCCAGCATGGTGCCCATGGTTGTAATATTTTCCCCAAAGGTAGAGAGTTGTTCCCCAAATTAAGGCATCCATCCGAGTTTCTAGCCTAGTAAATCGCCTATCAAAAGTCTAATAGTCAACCCAAGAGTGTTGTGCGGCCCCCTGAGTAGAAGACTCTCCATGATAGAACTGTGGTGGAGGAGGCACCTCGGGATTTATATGATGAGCTGAAGGTGGACGAGGCTGCTCCTCAGGCTGAACTGGAGCAGGTGCTTCCCCTTGATCTTGATGTTGCTCCTGCTCTTCTTCACTTGCTGATTCGTCCCTATAAGTTGGTACATCACGGCAGAGCTCACCATCCAGACCCCAATAATATCTCATATCTGTGAAAATCTTATGCTCATTATATATATCATCTTGCCGAACATAAATGAACTGTTCATCTGCCAAATTGATCCTAGCATGGATGAATAGGCTGGTCAACTGTGAAGCATAGGGCAGGCATCGCCGCAAATTGGTTCGGCAAGATCTAATGAGAGTCGTCATGAGGCGACCCATGTTGACTTGTATCCCATTCATAACATTGTAAAACAGAAACCTCTGAACCTCTATCACTTCATTTCTGCTGCCACTCTTTGGATAAATGAGGGATGTAAACATATGGTGCAATATACGCTGCAATGGTGGAAAATGACTTGCATTCAATACGATTAAGTTGCTGACACCATGCACGTAATCACAACTGGTCATAGCAATAAAAGTTTCCTCAACAGCACCATGACCAAAAACCATGTCGGCTCCTCTAGCCGCAACTCCTAAGGCACGCTCAAACAAATTCGGAGTAATATGAAACTCAACACCTTGAAGCATTGTATATAATTCCTCATTTCTTTCGACCAAATTTTCATAGAATTGTTTCACTAGATTGAGGTAATATCGGGTATATCTAGTGACAAAATCAATCCAACCGGGTTGAATCTCAAAGACAGCACATAAATCGGGCAAAATCTCGTTCACCTCATTGAAGTCGACCAACCGAGGGTCGATAATGGGCCGTGGAGGCAGCCGAGGTGCACGACGAGGTGCAGGTGCCCACTGTGGGGGATGAGCCGGGGTCTCTCGTCTCTAACTGCTTAGTTCCCCTTGGGCAGGATGCCGAGAACTCCTTCGAGGTGGCATCCTGAACTAGAAAACTCACTAGGAAACCCTTGAAGAATCCATCTCAACCCAGCGGAGGAAGATGGACCAAAAGGGCACTCCTAGGGCTTGGAATGAACTTCTCCACAACCTGGATTCTTGGAGATAGCTTCACAAACGCACGAATCGGACGCGGAGATTTCATCCCGAAACTGTGATGAACCAACCGAATCTAGTGCGGGTGAAGGAGGAAGGAGGTTTTGGGGGTTGAGAGATGGGATTTTGGTGTTTTAGGGTTAGGAAATAGGGTAGGAGAGAGAGTGGGGGAGTTGGAATAAGGAAATGGAGTGTGAAGACCCCTTTAAAAAGGGTTTGGATGTTGGTTCGGCTGGCCTGGTTCGCCGGGTTCGGTCGACCAGGACGGGGCGGGCGGTCGACCGAAATGGTCGACCTAACCCTAAAAGCTCATTTTTCTCAATTTTTTTTTAAATATGGGCATCATCAACCTACCATCCAACGTCATGCAATAGAGTGAAAGAGAAGAGATGAAGTATGGAGAGGATGCTCTAGGTCCCCTTCAGAAAATGCCTCAGATCTGAAGTCATTGGGTCCACATTTATTTAATCAAGGAATATTCATCCTTAGAAAATTTTTCAAAGAGGGCTATACGTATAAATACACTCAAACATGCAGTGGTGTATATGAACACACAAGGTATTAAAAGTGAATATATACAATGTGCATGTTAATCTGCCCTTTATGCATATGAGTTTCTACGAGTGCAATTCTTATCCTACGTGCAGACCTATGTATGTATGCTCTCACCCTTGCAGAACCCAAGTTCTCTTCTTATCTTGCTAAATTGATCCTGGTTTAGGGGTTTTGTAAAAATATCAGCCAGCTGATTGTGTGTGTCAATGAAATTTAATTCAAAGGCCCCTTTTCCTACATGATCTCTCAGAAAGTGATGTCAAATATCAATATGCTTTATCCTAGAATGTTGAACAGGATTTTTTGACAAGCTAATTGCACTGGTATTATCACACAAGATTGGCACACATTTCATTTCAACATCCAAATCAAGCAATTGATATTTGATCCAAAGTACTTGGGCTCCACAACTTTCGACGGCTACATATTCAGCCTCGACCGTTGAGAGAGCTACTGAATGTTGTTTCTTGGATGCCCATGAGACTAGGCACCCACCAAGAAACTGACAGTACCCACTAGTACTTTTGCGATCTACAATACATCCGGCATAATCCACATCGGTGTAAGCAATCAAAAAAAATGAACTACCGATGGGAAACCACAAGTCAAAATCTATTGTGCCAATTAAGTATCTAAAGATGCGTTTAACAGCCATTAGATGAGATTCTTTAGGGCATGACTGAAAATGAGTACATAGACATACACTGAATTGAATATCAGGGCGGCATGTTATGAGATACAGTAGTGATCCGATCATACCTTGAAACAGTGTAGGATCTACTATTTTACCATTTTCATCTTTGTCTAACTTCGAGGTTGTGGCCATTGGAGTTGACAAAGGTTTTGCTTTAGCCATCCCAAATTTCTTTAACAGCTCCAGTGTGTACTTAGGTTGATTGATGAAAATGCCCTCGGGTGTTTGCTTCACCTGCAATCCAAGAAAGAAATTCAGTTCACCCATTAAGCTCATCTCAAATTCTCCTTGCATGATTGCTGTAAATTCTTCACATAAGACATTGTTAGTAGCTCCAAAAATAATGTCATCTACATATACTTGAACTACTAATATGTCTTTACCTGATTTTCTTGTGACGAGTGTTTGGTCAACCTTACCTCTTTTGAAATTATTTTTCATAAGGAATGAAGTGAGCCTTTCATACCATGCCCTTGGTGCTTGCTTTAACCCATACAAGGCCTTCTACAACTTGTACACATGCTTTGAATCTTCAAAATCGGGAGGTTGCTCCAATCTTGAGGATTACCGATGATGTTTTCGACTGGGTGATCTTTAAAGAATGTAGAAGAACTGGGCAAATCGTGGTGTTGTACTTGTTATTCTTGAAGTGTTTCAATTGAAGGATCTTCATCCTCTTCACTTTTGTTGGGGATCCCTTCAGTTGGTTCATTCTTGGCCTTAGCATCATTTGAACATTTGGGATCTTCATCTGCATCCACAATTGAAATAGATTGATTGGTTAGTCTTAACTCAGATTCATCAAAAATCACATGAGGACTTTCTTCAACAGCCAAAGTCCGTTTATTGAATAATCGATAAGCTCTAGAGTTAAGTGCATAACCTAGGAATATTCCTTTGTCACTTTTTTCATCAAACTTATCCAAGTTTGACTTACTATTGTTCAAAATATAACAAGGGCATTCAAATGATTTAAGATAGAAAATATTTGGTCTCTTACCCTTGTAAAGCTCATATGGGGTTTTCTTCAGATTGGGCCTTACCATTACCCTGTTGATGATGTAACATGTTGTACTTACCGTCTCGGCCTAAAAATATTTGGGTAGGGAGTTCTCACTTAACATGATCCGTGCCATGTCTATCAAGGTTCTATTTTTCCTCTCCACTACTCCATTTTGTTGAGGCATTCTTGGTAATGAGAAATTGTGCGTGTATCCCTGCTCTTCACAAAAATTACTGAAGTCATGATTCTTAAATTCACCACCATGATCACTCTGGATGGTAGTGATAAGATAACCTCTATCATTTTGGATTTTCCTGCAAAACACTTGAAACTCCATCAATGCATCATTTTTATTGGATAGAAATAACACCCATGTAAATCTGGAATAATCATCAACAATCATAAAACCATAGGATTTTCCTCCTAGGCTGGATGTCCTAGTTGGGCTAAACAAATCAAGATGTAGCAATTCCAAAGGCCGAAAGGTAGAAACAATGTTCTTATTTTTTAAAGATATGCGTGTTTGCTTGCCTTTTGTGCAAGCCTCACAGATTTTATCACTTTCAAATTTTAATTTTGGCAAACCATTCACCAGGTCATGTTTAGACAACTTGGAGATTACTCCAAAACTAACATGACCTAGTCTTCGGTGCCATAGCCATGCATTTTCAAGATTGTTTGCTACCAAGCACATATCATCACAAGAGACATCATCAATATCGACAGTGTAGACATTGTTATTTTTTTTCCAATGAGTTTGATCTCATTTGTGTTCTTGTTCATGACAATACAATTGGTTTCATCAAAAACAATTTTAAAACCCTTATCGCGCAATTGACTTATGCTCAACAAATTGTGATTTAAACCTTTCACCAGAAGCACATCTTCAATAAGAATTTTAGAATTCTTACCTATGTTGCCGATCCCAATGATTTTACCTTTATCTTTGCCTCCAAAAGCAACTGACCCTCCATCCTCATCTTGCAGTGTAGAGAACACCTTCATGTCCCCTGTCATATGCCTTGAACAGCCGCTATCCAAGTACCATTTGCTCCCCCTGGCTTCAAGACATACCTGCAAGAAGCAACATCCTCATGCAATTGTTTTTCGTACCCAAACGAATTTGGGTCCATAAGAGTTAGTCCAATTCTGCACATGTCTTTTCTTTGTCCAAGCAGCATGATTTCTATGTGAATTTTGTCTAAACCAACAATGAGCAATAACATGACTAAAATGACCACAATGAAAGCAATTGACATTTCAGGATCTTCTTGGGAATTGGCGTGGCTTTGGTTGAACATGTACTGGCTTAGAGTGTGAACATGAAGCACAATCATTTCCCTTTTCATGCACGTAAGCTGTAGTAATCTTGTGCTCAAAAGATTTCTTGTTCTGTGGCATGTATCTCAATCCTTCTTTCTGGAAGTTAGTTTTAACTCCCAACTCATTGTCTAGGTTTTGTTTTCCTTTAACAAACCTGGAGAGAGTGAACTACATGTCAGTCACCTCTTTATTCAAGCTCACATTTTTATTTTCAATTTCTGAAATGGAGGATGTCAAAATTTGTTTTTCATTCTTGAGCTTTTCACAAACTTTTTCAATTTCAGACATTTTACATGATAGTTCCTCTTTGGCTTTTTTAAGATCTGAATCGTTTGAAGCAAGGTTTCTTTCTCTTCTGTTAACTCAAACCATTCTTGTTCTAGTTTCTCAAATTTAACAAAAATATCCTCATGTGAGAGATCATCATTTTTCTTTTTGTGAGTTTTATTTTCAAATCTGATTTTTTTGTATTGTGTATACAGCTTTTCATATTCTGACTCCCATTGTTCATTGGAAATAAAATCAGGGTCAGAATTTACCTCAGTTGCGTCATCCTCGTGTGCCATAAGACACAGACTCTCCACTAGCTCTTACAGCTCCTCGTTGGACGGTTCGTCCTCTTCGTCGCTCCATGTAGCGACCATTGCTTTTGGCTTCCTGAAATTTTCTTTCTTGAATTTCCTCTTCAGATCTGGGCACTCTCCTCTCATGTGCCCGGACTTCTTGCATTCATAACAAATGACTGTATTCGACTTGATTGGCTCGCCCTTGGTTTGAATGGGCTTCCTTTGCCCCTTTCTGAAGTTGCCTTGGAAATTCCTCTTATTTCTCAAAAATCTCTTTAGTTGGCGAGTTATCATGGCCAAGTCTTCTTCTTCATTGCTTCCTTCGCTAGATTCTTCTTCTTGAAAGTCATCATCAGATTGATGAGCTTTCAATCCAATCACTTTCTTCTTCTTCATATCTTCCTCGGCTGTTCTCTTCATGTTTATCTCATAGGTCATGAGTGACCCTATGAGCTCGTCCAAAGAAAGTGTGGACAAATTTTTCGAATCCTCAATTACTGTGGCTTTTGTGTGCCACACCGACGGAAGTGATCTCAGAACTTTCCTCACAAGATCAGAGTTTGTGTACTCCTTCCCGAGGCTTTTGAGACCATTTGTGATCTCCGTTAATCTCGCGAACATTTCTGAGATGGTTTCTTCAGGCTTCATTTTGAACAGCTCATAATCTATGACAAGAAGGTTTGCCTTGGTCTCCTTGACTTTAGAGGTTCCTTCATATATGAGCCACAACTTGTCCCACATCTCCTTGGCTGAGCTGCACATGGATACACGAGAAAACTCGTTAGGGTATATAGCACATTGCATGATGTTCATAGCATTAAAATTAACTGTGGATTTTTTAATTTCCTCAATTGACCATTTATCCTCATCTTCAGAGAGTTTATAAGGACCCTTGTCCATAACTCTCCAGACCTCGTACTCCTGAGCCCTTAGAAAAACATGCATTCTATTTTTCTAGTAGGAGTAGTTCGAACCATCAAAGAATGGAGGATGGTTAATGGAATGACCCTCAGGCATCATCCCCTTATTGGCCATTGATCTGGATCTTTCTCTAGATCGCTAGATCTGAGAAAGTTAGAGCCTTAGCTCTGATACCAATTGAAGTCCCGTCATCAATGACACCCAAGAG
The DNA here is from genome assembly GCA_022559845.1 of Amorphophallus konjac. Classification (NCBI taxonomy): domain Eukaryota; kingdom Viridiplantae; phylum Streptophyta; class Magnoliopsida; order Alismatales; family Araceae; genus Amorphophallus; species Amorphophallus konjac. Next base: position 26,502 of record JAHNEJ010001891.1, on the reverse strand, counting down.
GGGGGTGAATTGGGTGTTTACAAACTTTTAATAAAATCTTGCCCAATTCAAACAAGTGTGAAAAATAATTGAATGAAGATATAGATCTATATGTAAACACTTAGATCTAATAAAATCTATCACACTCAACCGATCTTAGGTACGGTGGCGGAGGTGAAAATCCAAAGATTCTACTCACGCAAGATGTTATCTTCCTAACAAGGTTTGCCTTGTCGATCAGAACTCACCTTTTAATATACCCGAGATCTAATATGAGAATGATAAATTATGCTAGATCTAACTCAAACAAAACAACCAAATAGATCTACGTGTGTGCTGCACAGAATAGAGATAGAAGAAAAAGAACAAACCACTCAAAGAATAGTGATTTTTAGGTGGTTCAGATGCAACAACGGCAACCTACGTCCACCCATCACGATCTGTGAGGATTCACACTATCTTGAAAAGGATTACGAGATCAACACACACACACACACACACTTGTGGGGAGTTCGGAACTCCCATGACGGTGCACACTCACCAAACCACACACGGATCTGAAAGATCCACGACACACACACACTGATCTAAACAGATCCACACACACTAGAATGTTTAGAGATTATACATAATAACACTTGAAGTTCAAATAGAAATGGAAGGAGAAACACTAAAAGAAAATTTTCAATTGAAAGCTCCCCCTTAGTGAATAAAGATTGATCTGGATAAAGCTTGCTCCACAGTTTGATCTTCTCTTGAATGGCTTCAGGATGATCTTCAAAAGCTTGGAGATGGATGAAGAAGTTCTTCCCTGAAACACTGTTCACGGAGCTACAGTGGCACTTCTCTTTCTCCCCTTGATAGCCTCCTTGAGTGATTAGGGTTTTTAACCCCAATATGATGTATTTATAGATCTTGGATGGTCAAGAGACAAGCCAGGGACCAGATCCACAAATCATGGCAAGTCTGGTGACTTTGGGATTAAACAAACCCAAAGAAAGGAGCTTCCCAAGTTAAAGAACACAAGTCAACAATTGCTACCTCAAAATTGGCGGTCGATCGACTGGGGGGGGGGGGTGATCGATCGAAAATTTATAGAGTTTGAACTTTTCAGTGCTGGGAAAACTAGTCAATCGGTCCAAGGTGGGAGGTCGACCGAAACCTATAATTTTCCAGATTTTTCATCTCTAGGAGATTAGGTCGACCGCCCAAGCTGGCCAGGTTGACCGAAATCTGGAAAACCTATAAAATAGCATCGTTTAGTGCTTGAATCTTATCTAAACATTGAGGACTTGTGCTTTACAAAAGAGTCGATATTAAATGAGCTTGTTTGAAATCCTTCTGGGCAATGTTAAGATGGGTTAAGATTGAACATGTGCTTTGATTATTCATTTGGAAATGTCCATTTGAGTTTCATATCAAATCTCACATTTAAGCTATTTGCAGTACATAAGGTGGCCTTAAACATGTTCAAAACTTACTGATGATTACTTGACATGTCATAAGATGAAAAACTGAGTTCAAGGTTTTGTTATCATAAAAATCATCAAAATCACTCGGAGAGACTCAACACCCGAGTGTCCATTCGGCCTCGGTGCGATACCCACGACCTAGTTTAGGGACCGTCTTAGCATTATGCATGGACGTGTTCCCACTTTCTTCTGGCACGCTCCCTGGCTAGGGGAGACTCTGCTGAAATTTTGTTAGAATTTTGCTTGAGGAGCCGTCCTCTAATTATGTCCTCTGCTTCTTCTCTTTTGGATGCAGACATCATGGCGTCTAGCTCTTCTTCCTCTGCTCGTGCCGTTGAGACTTGGGGAGATGTTTACTCTCTAGATCGAGGTAGCGATTGGCTAGCTATAGTCGCCGAGTCTTCTGACTCTAACACGGATATAGTGGACACTGGCCGCCTTTTGATTACCAGCCGTGACTCTTTCAGTTATGACCGCCGTGAGGGCTATAGGGCAGATCATCCCAAGAACAAGCATCTAATCTCTTTCATACAGCACTTCAATCTTCAAGGGAAGAGGGACCTCTTCCTTGTTCGAAAGGCCGAACAAGAGATCCTTGCTGAGCGAGACAGTTTGACCGACTTTGTTATGGAGGGCAGGCCAATATAGTTGCTAGGTGAACCCCGAAAATGGGGTGTCATACTTGGATTGCAGGAGTTGACTCCATAGGATGGATTGCTGACCAGGGCTCTTGAATTTATCCCAACTAGATGGAATGAGTCGGCAGGACATGTTGAGAGAGAGAAGCCATCCTTCGATTTATTCTTAGCCCTGCTGAAGTGGGGGTATAGAGAAGAGCCATTTTTGCTAGACTGTTTAGCCGTGCGCTTCAAGCACCAAATTGCCATTGGCTGGTTTGCTGACATGAAGGCTACTAAAGCCCATGCTTTTAGGGCAGGAGTTGTAGAATTTACTAACTATGTCTTGCAGAATTATGCCCCAATTCTGGTCAATGCAGGAGTGTACCACAGTGTATATGCTTCGAGATATCGATATCCGATTTCCAAAGGGCTATGTTGTGGCATGATTGAAGTATTTTGTCCAAAATACAATACTTTTTATACGTCAGAAGGAGAGATGTCCTTGGATCTATGGAGTCTTTCCCAGCTGAGCGGCCTCCCTATTGACAGCGAGCAATACGAAGAAGTTTGTTGGCCGGATTGGCTGAAAGACAAAACAGACGGTGAAGGGCGATACCTAATTGGATTTATCGATAATTGATGAAAGCATATCGTACTTTGTGCCATTCTTAGTACGATACCAAAGAAGCTCATAAACTTGGGGAGAAGAGGCGTGTGAGGATGGGTGCTTGGCTGCAGTATTTCTTTAGAGGGGAGCAAAAATATGAGAATTTCTCTTCAGTGGCGCCAGCTCTAGTTCAGCGGATGAAGAGGGTTCGACGGCAGGCAGGTTTCCCTGCCTCATTAAAGGAAGGGCAGAGAGGAGGGCCCAACCCGACTGGTGTCGACACAGACACCCACTGTGCCGCATATCTGACGTACTAGATTTGTTCTTTCGCTCTCCCGCAAGGTGACGAGAGCGTGATCAGAGCTGAGGCAATCTACCTCGCTTGTCTAATGGCATGGGGCGTAAAGCTTTCACTTTGCCCGGTTGCCCTCTGTTTTATATACAAGATGTTGGGGGACCTCCATCGGTCACGTCTTCCCAGAAATTTGTAGACGATTGGTCCACTTCACTTCTTCAATGCCAGGGTATGTACATTGTTCCCAAAAGCTACTCCTCGGGCACTCCAGTCACCGTAGTTGGTCCCGAGGATGATAGAATTTGTGGGCACCGAGCCGACCCATACGTCGGATCAACTCTTTGCTATTCGGGGGAAGTTAACCAAGGTCCCGATGGATTCGCTTGGCGTCCTGCATTTCTGGAGTTTGGCCACCCATTCAAGTCCGTTGGTGAACAAGATGCGAGAATGCCACCTTCAAGAAACGGAGGAGTATATTCATCCCATCTCCAGCACCAAATGCACAAGGCCAATTCTGGAGCCAGAACTAATTGATTGGGTGCTGTCAATAAGACCGAGCGTCTTGGCTTTTCACAAGGGCGGGACCTTATGGTTGGAGCCCTATTATCCATTCTGATTCAGTCAGAATTTTGGTTATGATCAGCATATTCCCCCTTCCTCAACACAGTTTGCACTGCCAAACAAAGTTTGGGCTGGCCCGGTGGCAACAGATGAAGCCCGCATTTGGTGGGATTACTTTCATCACCGTGAGGTGACTTCATTCAGAGTCCTAGCCCCTGCACGCTTTCCCCATGTGACCCTGGAGTACATCAAGTGGTGGAATGCCCGAACATGCTTTTACCAGAATTCCAAGAGAGAATGTTGGGTTGTTGTTGAATGCAGGTTCTTGGACTCCCAGTCAGTGCCGGTTCTGGACGTTGACCCGGCTTATTTGAAGAAGCTGAAGTTTTAGACAAATGCTAAAGTGATAGCTCATTTGGAGGCTCGGAAGGCTACCAAGTGTGGCTCACCCAAGATCGAGCCAAAACTACCGGAGATTAGCAAAGACACTTTTATGAAGATGCTCCAGGGACTATGTCGCGTAAGCGGTGAGCAATTAGTTCTTCAGCAGATTCCCTTACCAGTCGAGGAGCCTCTACCTTCTACGGCCGCCTGGCACCTAGAGAGTGATCGACTTTGTCCTTACAAAACTTTTATCTGAAGAGAGGACCGACATGTCACACTTTATAGCAATACATTGTGGCTATTTGCACTGCTCCGCTCTCATGGTCTTACGGTGGGTGGCCCTAGTGAGGCCATATTGGGCCAGCCACTTCACGTCTCTTTCAAGTACACCGACGGGTGAGGACTGGACCACCTCAGCCTTTACTATTATTTGTCTTCTCGTGGCCATTCAGACTTGGCGTCGTTAGTTGAACGATGCGAAGTTATAGGGGATATTTGCTGGCTCATTCATGAGGCTGCATCGAGAAACAAAGAGCCCTCGCTGTTCTACTGGCCACTTTCTCCTCTTTACTCGGGGCCGTCAAGTATTCCTTATTCATCAACTTCAGCCTCTAGTTTGTGCTTCTTCCCTTTTTTTTTGTTACGATATGCATCTTCTTCACCCCCGTGTTTGTGCGACGTGCAGTTCGACTCAGCTCGGAGGAGACCAAGCACTATAGGGAGTTAATCATAAAGGCTTAGAAGCCATAATATTTTGAAATTCCAGAGGCGGCTCCAACCACTACGCCTTTGCCACCTAGTGGTTCATGCAAGCGAACGAGGTCCCAAGTGAGGGAGGCTGTTACTCGAGCGAAGAGGGCCCGAGCATCAGTGGACTGAAAGAAGAAGGCCGCAGACACGGAGCTAGGGGTCACTCCCCCTGTTGTTGTCACCTTTGAAGAATTTGAGGCTTCTCAAGCGCAAGCACGCCCAACTGAAGGTATATCCCTTCTACTCCTCATTTCCATATTGGTCATATGAGCTAACTTCCATATCACAGTTGCTGCAGCTTCACCTGCAACGTTCACGGAAGAGGTTGTTGCTCCTGTAGGAGTTGAAGAGATGGGAGATGGAGCACCAGCAGCTCCCCTAGTTGAGGAGAATTTGCCTTCCCCAACCCCTAGCCACGAGATTGAAGGTAATTTATGAAGTTCCCTCTGGAATCTATACCATCATTATATCTTGGGCTCACATGAGTGCTTCCCCTTTTCAAGCTTCGGTCGAGGCTCACCCATCTACTCCTGCTGTAGAGCCGGTTGTGCAGGCTATCACCGAACAAGGTGCACTTTTAGCAAGTTGTCTTGTAGCGGAGGTTTGCCCGCCTACTCTCCTTGCTATAGAACTATTTGAGGAGGTTCTTGCCGAGCAAGATACACTCCCAGCGAGTCGTTCCGTGGCGGAGTTGACTATTTGTAGAGAGAAAAGTCTGGGCTCAGGAAAAGTTCATCTTTGAAGGAGCGGGTGGATTACAATAGCTCCAGTGATGAGGAGTCTCTTAGGGCAGAGACAGAGACTGAAGAAGCTGCATTTTCATCTTCTTATGAGAGTGACTTTTTGGCTTTCAATCCACCGCAGCTGATGTGGAGCGGCCTCGAATCACCTGGTCTTTCCGTAGGAGAAGGGGAACCAATGCTGGAGGTAGGGGTTACCGCCGCCAGGGATTTAAGTTTTGTGCCAACTGAGGTAAGCGTCCTCCTTTTAGCCCTGTGCTCATTCTCATTAGTCATTATGTCGACTTTTGAAGACATTTTATGCATATTCCTCTTGAAGGTCCCCACTGTTCTAGTTGAGATGACCGTCCCAGTCGTGAGTGTAAAGATACCTCTTCCACCTCTCGGCATGGATCCTGTCTGGAGGCCCATAGCTTTAAGGTACCCAAAAGACTATGCTATGACAGCGGGCTTCGAAATGTCGGGGGTAACTACGGGACCTGACCAGCTGAAAATGGCTCTGGAGCGGCCACAGCTTAGTAAAGATTATGAGCCAACTGAAGACGAAGAAGACATTCCTGCGCCAGAGTTGGGAGACATTTCGGAAGAAGCTGCCGACGTTTCCACAACTTTAGCACTTGCTATCGAAGCGGCGCCGGTAGAGACTGGTCGAGCCGAAGAAAGTGAGCAACCACCTCTTGTGCCCGATGTCCAAGCTATAACACCTCTGCCAGAGGTCGGGAGAGAGACTGTTGTGATCGATTCTCCTTCAGCCGCACCCATTAAAGGAGCTGATCCTAGTGTGAGTGTAGTGTCGGACCTACAGTCATCGTCTTCAGGGCCGAGCGAGGATATCTGGGCCACCATTGATAGTCAGGTAGAATTCCATCTCCCTGCTACACCATCACTCGGTCTACAATCATCAAATGAACTGGTATGGCAGAATCTGGAGAAGTTGAAGTAGACCGTAATGACCCACCATGACTTGTCATTTGTACAATTACGGGGACTAGTAGAACACATCTCTGGTACACTCGAAGCCTATGGATGCCCCATGGAGGACTGGACGCCACGCGTAATTTTGTTGTTGAAATATGTAAATCGGAGGGAGTTCCTCGATCATGGCCTTACGGACCAGCTCACGGCCATGAAAATTTGAGCGGGCCGAATGCCAAACTGCCCTCCAGTCGTTGAAAGAGACCGCCCGGCAAATGCAAGATGTTGTTGACGCTACTACCCAATGCAGCACCTTTCTGGAGGCTCTGATATCTGAATTACGAGCTGAGCTCGCCCGGAGTGAAGCAGAACTGGAGCTAACTAAAAAATTGAAGGTCCAGAACATAGAGGAGGCCGAGCTAGTAGAAGGGCAGGCTACATCCATCGAGGAGAAGATGTCTAAGATGCAAGCCGAGGAGTCCCGTCTATGGGAGTTGATCTGCCACCCATCTTTGGGGATCCTGGAGTTCGATGACATCTTCAACTGTTCGGCTCAGTAGTTGATTAGTTCTTCCGCCCTCTTGTTCTTTTTTTTCCTTTTATGTGGTTCATGTATACCGAGGAATGCCCCGCAATGCCATGTATTCTTCTTTTTACGCAACAAAGTTTCTTCAATTTTTGCCTTGCATATTTACTACCGAGTCACAGCTCTTTCTTCTTCCTCTTTGTTTCTTTGGTGATAGAAGTGTGTCGCTAATCCATCAAGCCCGAGCCACATTAGCTGCTGGGGCAAGAGAGCGCTCACGCCTTCAGGGAAGGTATAAGGGGTTTGCTCCACTGTGGCGTTGACTTTTCCTGAGCATAAGATTCTATTAGTAGGAGTAGGAAGTGTTATTGGCTGAACGTCGAAGGATGAAGGGACTTTATTTTTCGATAGGGCCGAAGGGTTGAGTCAACAGTATGTCCATAGGTCTCGCTGATGGTGACGAGATTTGAAAACGACATACTCGTCGGCATGGGTTCTACGTCGAAGCAAAGAGAGGTTTTTTTTTTTGACGGGGACGGAGGGTCCAAGTCGGTGGTCTGTTTATCGATTTCGGCGATGGTGACAAAAATTGATGGTAGGTTTGTTCATCGGCATAGGTTAAATGCCGAAGCAAAGAGTTTGTTTGTCGACAGGGACGGAAGGCCTGGGTTGACAGCTTGTTCATCGGTTTCTTCGATGAGGATGAAAATCAACAGTAGGTTTGTTCATCGAGATGGGTTAAATGCCAAAGCAAAAGAGTTTGTTTATCGACGGGGACGAAAGGTCCGAGTCGACGGCTTGTTCATCGATTTCACCAATGGTGACGAAAATTGATGGTAGGTTTGTTCATCGGCATGGGTTAAATGCTGAAGCAAAGGAGTTTGTCTATCGATGGGGATGGAAGGTCCGAGTCGACGGCTTATTCATCGATTTCATCCATGTTGATGAAAATCGACGGTAGGTTTGTTCATCGGCATGTGTTAAATGCCGAAACAAAGGAGTTTGTTTATCGACATGGACGGAAGGTCCGAGTCGATGGCTTATTCATCGATTTTGCCAATGGTGATGAAAATCGACGGTAGCTTTGCTCATCGATATGGGTTAAATGCCAAAGCAAAGGAGTTTGTTTATCGACGGGGACAGAAGGTCTGAGTCGACGGCTTATTCATCGATTTCACCGACGGTGACGAAAATCGACGGTAGGTTTGTTCATCGGCATGGGTTAAATGTCGAAGCAAAGGAGTTTGTTTATCGACGGGGACAAAAAGTCTGAGTCAACGGCTTATTCATCAGTTTTGTCGATGGTGATGAAAATCGATGGTAGGTTTGTTCATCGGCATGGGTTAAATGCCGAAGCAAAGGAGTTTGTTTATCGACGGGGACGGAAGGTCCAAGTCGACGGCTTATTCATTGATTTCGCCGATGGTGACAAAAATCGACGGTAGGTTTGTTCATCGACATGGTTAAATGCCGAAGCAAAAGAGTTTGTTACAACATAGGCGTAAGGCTTTTGCCATTGAGACATATAGGAATATTCTTATGCGGGAATCCCTACGAGCAAGCTGGGAATTTGGCCGTAGGAGAAGCTTCCCAAACGGAAGATGTTGTATTGTTATCTTTTAGTTATCACATTACCGATACAGATGCCCTTCTGGGTTTTTGTCGGTACCGGCCCCCTCCTACTTTTGCCCACGCGTCATTCCATGTTTTCATGTGACAGGGTACCCGATTTTGCCTGCAGCACCCTTTCAGGTTTGCCACAGTTGGGTTATAGCCATTTTTGCCCATGCCCAGAATATCTGAATAAGTCTGGCGGGGCACCTCTATTTTAAGCCCCATTTTTTTTATGAGTAGACCTATTCGCCATTCCCTAACGAGATATTTGGCGGTTGTTTGGTTTGACTACTGTCATCGGACTGATGCCGAAGCAAAGATGGGTTTAGTCATCAACGAGGATGAAAGGTCCCGATTAACGGTATATTCATCGATTTCGCTGATGGTGACAGGGATCAACGATAGTCTGTTCATCGGCATTGGCTAAATACCAAAGCAAAGGTAGGTTTAATCATTAACGAGGACGAAAGGTCCGAGTTAACGGTATATTCACCAATTTCGCCAATGATGATGAGGATCAGTGTTGGTTTGTTCATTGGCATTGGCTAAATGCCGAAGCAAAGGTAAGTTTAATCATTAACGAGGATGAAAGGTCTGAGTTAATGGTATATTCACCGATGTCACCGATGATGATGAGGGTCAGCGTTGGTTTGTTCATCGACATTGGCTAAATGTCAAAGCAACGTTAGGTTTGTTCATTAATGAGGATGAAAGGTCCGGGTTTACGGTATATTCACTGATCTCGCTGATGATGACGAGGCTCAGTGTTGGTTTATTCATCGACATTGGCTAAATGTCGAAGCAAAGGTAGGTCTAATCATTAACGAGGATGAAAGGTCCTGGTTAACACTATATTCACCGATCTCGCTGATGATGATGAGGATCAGTGTTAGTTTGTTCATTGGCATTGGCTAAATGTCGAAGCAAAGGTAAGTTTAATTATCGACGGGGACGGAATGTCCAAGTCGATGGGTTTTAAGAAAAGTAGATTTCTGGTAGGACTTGTGATGAGCGTCCTATTCAGAGTTTCATGGGGATGAGTGTAGAAAGGAAGTTTTGGTTACCACATTACTGATCCAAGCGCCCTTCCGGGTTTACGCCGGCGCAAGCCCCCTCTTACTTTTGCCCACGCGCCCTGTCGGGTTTCCACGTGGCGGGGTACCCAATTTTGCCCCCGACGCCTTTTCGGGTTTTCGCCACGGCCGGGTTACAGCCATTTTTGCCCTTGCCCAAAATATCTGAATAAGTCTGACAAGGCACCTCTATTTTAAGCCTCATTTTTTTAAATAAAAAATATAATCCCAGAAGATGAGAATGCGATGACGGGTCGACGTATGATGCTCGATCCCGCCTGCTCCATTTGTTCGTGTGATAGTAACATGTAGATATCGGCTAAGATGCTATTCATGCTGTTAAGGGCTTCTTCCGGGGCTTTCCCCTCCCCCAAGGTGTGACCTCCTCCATCATAGCATTGATTCCGAAAAAGGTTTCTCCTACTACTTTTGCTGATTATCGGCCTATAAGCCTTTGCAACTTCAGCTACAAGATTATTTCAAAAATTACTACTAGTCATTTATCCAACATTTTGCCTCGGATCATTTCCCCCAGCAGGGTGCTTTTGTGAAAGGTCGTCACATTGTGGATAATGTCTCTTTGGATAGAGAAATGATGCATGAACTAAACAGGAAGAGTGGAGGTCATAATGCCATTATTAAGTTGGACATGACTAAGGCGTATGATCGGTTAGAATGGGATTTTCTACTTGAGGTGCGCAAGCATTTTGGCTTCTCTACTACTTTCTACTCTCTCCTTGTGGCTTTATTGTATAATTTTTGGTTCTCTATTGCGTTTAATGGATCTCTCAATGGCTACTTTCATTCAACCCGGGGTGTCCGTCAAGGGGACCCACTAGTGCTTGCACTCTTTATCATTGCTACTGAGGTTTTGAGCAGAGGACTTAGTCATATTTTTCAGAAGGGTTGTGTGTGGCTCTTCAAGGGGCCTTGGGCTTGCCAACCTTTAACCCACCTTCGTTATGCCGATGCCACGCTTATTTCCACTAATGGTCATGCTTCCTCCATTCGAAATCTGACCCAGTTCTTGTCTAGGTATGAGAATTCTTCTGGTCAATTAATTAACGCTAGCAAAAGTTGCTTCCTCATTGCGGACAAGGCCCCTCCGTCTGTGAGGTCTAGCATTCAGAGGATGATCGGGTTAGTGCACAAGTGCACATCCTTTACTTATCTGGGTGTTTCGATCTTTACTGGTAGGAGAAAGGTGGTGTACTTTATGTACTTGATTGATAAGATCGCTGCTAAAATTCAAGGCTGGCAGTCCAAGTTGTTGGCGCAGGCTGGTAGAGTTACGCTCATTAAGTCTGTCCTCTGTTCTATTCCTGTTCATGTGGCCAGTGCTTCGTTTATCCCCGCCTCTATGATTGGTTTTATCAATCAACTCTGCGCCAACTTCTTGTGGGGTGTGGCGGATGGCAAGAGCCACCTGCGGTGGGTGGCCTGGCATATCATCACCTAACCGCTTGCTGTGGGTGGATTGAGGATCCGATCTTTGGGGGATCTGAAGCTTTCTATGACTATGAAGCAGCTCTGGACTATACTCTCAGATTCCTCACTTTGGAGCTCCTTTGCTCAGCACAAATATTTGAATGGTAAACACTTTTGTTGTTGCACTGCTCCTTTTCCTACTGGCGTTAGGCGGAGTGTTTTTTATAAGGCACAGGAGCACCTCATGCAAGGCATGAGGTGGATTGCCTTTGATGTGAGCACGGCGGATTTCCTGCAAGATACTTGGTTTGGTAGGCGACCTCTTATGGATTTTGTCTCCCAGCGTACCTTTCCCTCTATTTCGGTGAGGGCAACTTTGACTGATCACACTCACCTAGTTTGGTCCTTGCGGTCCCTGCCACCTTCAATTATGAGTGGCTGCTTACTTTCCAACTATCTCCGGGGTTGGACCAGCTGGTGTGGACGCCTACCTTGAGCGGGGAATTTTCTGTGAAGTCTGCCTTTTAGTTGGCCACTGATCGTGGCACGCCTTGCCATCCTTTTGTGGATCTTTGGCACCCTGGCCTGCCGTTGAGGGCGGCGCTCTTTGGCTGAATGTTGCTCCATAATGCGGTGTCAGTGGATGCTGCAGTGATTGATTGCAGGATCCCCTTGGCTTCAAAGTGCTCATGTTGTATGGCTTCTCCTGATTTTGAAAGTGCCAATCACCTCTTCATTCATGGTGTGCTGGGCAAGTTCTTTTGGGATTGGCTTGCCTCAGTGTGGCACTTCTCCTTTGACCCCACACTCTCTATTGTGGATCATATGAAGCAGTTGTTTCAGCACTGCAATACTCGATGCTCTGTTGGTTTTGTGTGCATATACCTTCTAGTGATGGCGATCTAGACCATATGGAAGAGCAGATGTAGCCAACGGTTTGAAGGGGTCTTGGTGTTTCCTGCCAGGACTGTTTCGCTGATTCAATTTTTCTTTGCAGTAAGCCTTTAAACTCCAGCGGTTTAAGCTTAGGCCAAATTCCTAGGGGATGTAGGTTTTGGCTAAGCTCGGTCTTTCCTACCTGCATAAACAGCCGGAGCCCATTATCTTATGTTGCCGGCCCCAGGACCTAGGTTTTGTGCTTAATGTTGACAGTGCTTCTAAAGGGAATCGTGGACCATGTGGAGGGGGTGGTTGCATTTGTCATATTGCTGGCAAATTTCATTTTGGTTTCTCCTATTACTATGGTCAGGGTACCAATATTATGGCTAAATGCAGGGCGTTACTTGATGGTATGCATCTTGCTCTGCAATACCATTTTCCTATTTCGGTTATCTATTCAGATTTACAGGTTCTTGTTCAACTGTGGAAGGCTAGTTCTAAACCCCCTTGGTCCATTCTTCCTTGGTGGGAGTCTTTGCTTAGCATAATCGGCTAGCTCTGTGCCTCCGATCCTTCACTGCTATAGGGAATGCAACCACATGGCGGATGCTCTTGCTGGTGCTACAGTGGTGGGGGACAGCAACTCTGAGCTTCATTGTTGGCGCCAGTTGCCTTGGCAAGCTAGACGCGCTATTGTAGTTGATACAGCAGGCCTGCCTTCTATTAGAGCTTTTTGCCCTAGATGATATGCTTGTTGAGCTAGCCTATTCTTGCCGTGTTGGTATGGGTATGTTGCCCCTTTTTTGGTGCTCCCTTTGTACTTCAGGGGTATGCCCCACTGACTTTGTATTTTTCCGTGGTTATTAATGCTATTTTATGTCCTGGTATAGAGATGGTGGAGTAGGTCCACTCTTTCCCCTTGGGAATGGGTGCACTCTCCCGGATTTCTACACCATGACTTTTCAAAAGAAAAAAAGAAAGATATCGGCTAGGGCTCGAAGCCTTGGGCGGGAAAAGATATATTCATTGGCAAGAAGATAATGTCAACGCAAGAGAAAGAGTTTGTACACCGATTTGAACATAAGGTTCGTAATGGCGATAACGTGTAGATCTCGGCTAGGGCACGAAGCCTTGCGCCGAACAAGGTTTATTCATTGGCAAGAAGATAATGCCAATGCAAGGAAAAAGGTATATGCGCCGATTCGAACGTAAGGTCTGCAATGGCGATAACACGTAGATATCATCTAGGGCACGAAGCCTTGCGCCGGGCAAGGTTTATTCGTTGGCAAGAAGATAATGCCAACATAAGGAAAAGGTTTATGTTCTGATTCGAACGTAAGGTCCATAATGGCGATAACGCGTAGATATCGGCTAGGGCACGAAGCCTTGCGTCATACAAGGTTTATTCGTTGGCACGAAGATAATGCCAATATAAGGAAAAGAGTTCATGTGCCAATTCTAACGTAAGGTTCGCAATGGCGATAACGCGTAGATATTAGCTAGGGCACGAAGCCTTGCGCCAGATAAGGTTTATTCGTTGGCACAAAGATAATGCCAATTGAAGGAAAAGAGTTTATGTGCCGATTCAGATGTAAGGTCCGCAATGGCGATAACGTGTAAATGTTGGCTAGAGTATGAAGCCTTTCGCCGAAAGATGTATACTCGCAGGCACGGGGATAACGCCAATGCAAAGGAAATGGTTTATGCACCAATGTGAACATAAGGTCCAACACAGTGATGGATGTAAAGGTAGCCCAGTGGGGCTATGCGGGGTTTTCATTATCATTGTTAGTTGAGCCATGTGTATATTTCAGAGAGGTCGGTCAGGGTGGAGTGCCACTAGACCAAGTTGCATTTCGGTCATTCTTCGAATGCTGGTAAGGCAGCAAGATACAGCTTCAGGTGTTTCTCATTGAGGGGGGGGGGGGGGGGAGACTTGAACTACCCCCTTGTGGTCCACGAGATCATAGGCACCACCCTCATAGACTCGGTGGACAACATAAGGTCCCACCCAGTTTTCAACCAACTTCCCTTTGGGGTTGGAGGCCATCACTTGTCTTCTTTTAACCATGACCAGGTCACCTTTCTTTGCTTTCTCGCTCTAAGGCTTACTTATTGAAAGCACGGGCCATATGAGCTTGATACAGTTGTATGTTTTGTTATGCCCGAAGGCGTCTTCCTTCGAGCTCAGCAAACTCCTCCAATTTTCTTTCTATATTTGTTTGTTCATCGCTAGCCAAACCATGATGAATAGCAACCCGCAATGACGGCACCTCCAACTCTATTGGCACCACTGCCTCTGATCTATACACCAGGGAGAATGGTGAGTAGCCAGTTGGGGTCTTGTAGACTGTACGATATGCCCACAGTGCTTCATACATTTTCTCTTCCCAATCCTTCTTGCTGGAGCTGACGGTTTTCACTAGCAGGGTGCAGAGGGTTTGTTGAATGCCTCTGTAAGCCCATTGGCCTGAGGATTGTAGGTGGATGATGTCCTCCAGTCAATTTTGTACTTGTCGACTAGCGTGTACACCTTCTGGTTCCTAAAATGGCTACCATTGTCGAAAATAATTCGGCTGGGAACCCCGAACCAGAATATTATATTCTGACGGAAGAACCTGGTGACCAGCTCCCCAGTTACTTCTCTTAGTGCCACAGCCTCCGCCCATCTGGAGAAGTAATCCGTGGCCGCCAAAATATATTTACATCCTGATGAGGATGCTGGCAAAGGGCCCACCACATCCGTGCCCCATTGGGCGAATGGTGAACTAGGGATGGTGGGGTGAAATGGCGCTGGCGACCTTCTAGGCACGATGGTGTGTTCTTGACATTTTTGGCATGACTTGACAAATTTGTAGCAGTCATCAAATATAGTGGGCCAGTAGTAGCTCAATTTCTTTATCTCAATCTTCATTTTCAAACCTGCCTGATGTGCCCCGGCTGATCCGGCATGAACCTCTTTCATCACCTGCCATGCTTCCTCCATATATAGGCAGCGGAGTAAAACTTTCTTCTAGGCATCTGCCATTATTCGAGACAGGGTTCCGTTCCTTATTTCGTAGGAGTCTTTAGTTCTGATCAATTTCATCCTTTATTCTTTATCCTTTGGCAACTACTGGTGCTGGAACCGACGCAGGAGATGCTCTCGCCAATCGGGCTATTGGATTTTCTCCAGGGTCATTATTTCATTTTTTTCTTCATTTGCCAGGACCTCTATCATGCTGGGGACTTGGCGCCTATTGATGATCGTTATATTCAGACTCTCATCCGGTGGGATTGCCAAGGAACTGCCCAGCTTTGCGAGGGCATCTGCCTGAGCATTTGGTCCTCGATTGATGTGCTTTACTTCAATGAAGTAGAACTTCGCCATCAGGCATAACACCAATTTGTGGTAAGGAAGGAGCTCCGGATTATGCACGTCAAATTGTCCTTCCACCTGTTTCACGACTAGCATGGAGTCTCCGAATGCCTCGAGCATCGAGATTTTCATGGACAAGCCAATTTGCAGACCAATAATCAAGGCTTCATACTCTACCTCGTTGTTTGTGCAGGGATTGTTTATTAAACAAGAGGTATATATGACCTCCCCTTCGGGAGACTCTAGGACTACGCCTGCACCAGCTCTGACTCTAATAGGCCCAGTTGCTAGGGTATCAATTCTGGATGCACCATCAAAATACAACTGCCATAAAGTGGGCTGCACTTGGTTTGCCTCCACGGTCTCATCTTCGGGGAGTTCTGTTTGCAGTAGTGAGTCTTCAGGCACAGGGTGTGCGGTGAAGAAGTCTGCGATAGTCTGCCCTTTAACAGCTTTCTACGGCACATAGGAGATATCAAACTCCATGAGAATTGCCGCCCATTTGCCTAAGAGGCCTTTGAGGGCCGGCTGGGATAGTATGTACTTCAGCGGATCCGCTTTGGATATTAGCTTTATTTCATGCGACAGCATATAGTGCCGAAGTTTCTTAGCCGCGAAGACCAAGGCTAATCAGACCTTCTCGATAAAGGTGTATTTCTCCTCAGTCCTGACCAGCCTACGATTGAGGTAATAGAGTGCTTATTCTTTTCCTTCCTCATTGTTTTGGGCCAACATTTCTCCCAGAGAGTAATGTGTGACAGCTATGTATAGAATTAGTGGCCGCCCTTTCACCGGTGCGCCAAGCACAGGAGCAGTCTTCAGATAATCTTTCAACTTATTAAAAGCCGTCTGGCAATCTTCATCCCAGTAGAATGGTACATCCTTCATCATCAATTTGTGAAAGGGGTGACACTGACTTGACAAATTAGATATGAACTATAGGTTATAAGCTAGATGACCTTGCAGGGATCTCAGCACGGAGAGGTTCCTTGGCAGAGGTAACTCTTGGATTGCTTTGATCTTTGTGGGGTCTATCTCAATCCCTCGATGTCTGACAATGAAACCCAAGAACTTGCTGTTGGACACTCCGACGGCACACATCATGGGGTTCATCTTTAACTCATATTACCTGAGCCTTTTTTTTAAAACTAAAGTTGATACTTACAAGGGGGGAGACGGGAGAGGGGGTTCATCTCTTCATTGTGGAAGAAGATGAAACCACTATCCCGGCCACCAGGCAAGTGATTTTCATATATGAAAGCATAAAAGTGAAAGGGGTACAAAAGGGGGGGAGGGGAAAAGCCCGAAGAGGGCCAAGAAGCGTACAAGGCCCAAGGCCCAAAGAAGCAACAACGAGGCCAAACAACCCAAGCGAGGGCAGCAACAAAAGGCCGAAACCCACAGAGGAAACCAAGTCCCTACAAATAGGAGTCTTCATCGAAGACCCCTTCAGAATCAGACGAGAACACAGAACGGACACCACGGTGACGACCCGGAGAGGAAGGCCAGTCAAGGGGATCAACCTCCGAACCGTCGGGATCGAGCACCTCCGAGTAGGAAGGGTCGACCGGCGGCGGGGGCGCCATCGAAGAAGACTGGAGCCGGAGAGAACGACGCAGAGGAAGACCAGCGTCCTCAAACATGCACTGCCGATCACGTGAGGAAGAGGTGGAGTTGGAACGCCGAAAGGAACGCCGAGGAGCCCCGCCTTCCATCCTCGAGGGCGGCCGAGAGCGGTCCAACCCAGAGGAACCCACGAAGGTCGTATGGGCCGCCGTAAGGTCACGAAATCCCAAAGCAGGCTCAAGCCCGGGGACGTGGAGAGCCTGGACAAGCTGAGGGAACCGGAGAGGTGTGCCAAGATCCGGGGGGGGCACAACACCCTCGGAGTGCACCGGAGCCGAAGGGGGGGCGGTGCAGTCGATTGGCCCGGGAGGGGCCCGATTGATCTTCTTCTTCAAAGCTTGGGCGAAGGAGAGGCGAGGAGCGGCCGTCGGAGAAGAGGAGGAGGCCAAGGGCCCTTCAACGTTGGCCGCCTGGGCAGTGGGCTGCACCCCAAGGGACCAAGCAACCGCACCGACATTAAGCCCCGAAGAAGGGCCGCCAAGGGAGAGGGCATCCAGCGTCGGGAGGCCGAGGACCAAAGAGGAGGTCAGTCGGGGAGCAGGAGGAATGACCGCAGGCACTCCTGAGCACGGAGAGACAAAGCTCACAGACGGCGGGGGGAGAACACCACGAGCACCTGGGTCCGGAGGAGGGGCGAGGCCAACAAATCTAGCATGTGCTGCGGGCAAGTCCGGAAAGAAAGAAATGGGCTCCAACCCTGGCATCGATAACACTTGAATAGTAGGGCGCACAGAAAGGGGGAGCTCCACGGCAGGGGCGGGAGTCCCCTCCGCTCCACAGGCAGGAGTGTGGAAAGCAGCAGGAACAGGCACCGAGGGAGGAGCAGTAGGGGCTGCGGCCGAAGGACTGGGTCCCCTTGGAGAGGAGGCCCGAAGGCCAGGGGCCTGCAAGGGAGGGGCAGCGACTGGCCGAGGAGGGAGGCCATCAGGGTGGGTGTCGACACCCATGGGGTGGGTGTCGACACCCACGTTGCCAGCTACTGCCGGCGGAGACACGATGCCAGCTGTTGCCGCTAGCATAAGAGCTTCTGCCCCCCCCTGAGGAAAGGGAGCATCCGCTGGCAGGGGGGCAACGGGAAGAGCTGGTAGGCAGGCAGGCGAGGAGCTCTACGGAGCGACCGCAGCAGACACGGAAGCAACCGCAGCCGATGGGTGAAGTGCAGGAGAATCCAAGGGGGTGACAACGGGCAAAGGGGGCCCAACAGGCAGACCAAGCCCAACAGATGCCGAAGCGTCCGGAGCTGGAGCAGCATGCGGCAGGGGGGCTTCAACGAATGCAACTGGATGGGAGCCCAGAACCGAAGGAGCACGCTCCACCGCCTACAGCCTCGACGAAGCGTCCTCAGCAGGTAAGGAAGCATCCGCAGGCGACGGGAGAGGAGGCACCAAGCCGGTGGGGGGGGGCAATGCCAGGCTGGCCGCAGGCTTCAGGTGGGGCATGGAGACATCACGGACCGAGGGAGCAGTCGCGGGGGCACCACCAGCCGCGAGGACGGCGACTGCGGTTGCCGGAGGAGTAGCAAGCAAGGCAGGTTGCCCAGGATGAGGCAGAGCAGGCTTGGGCGGCACCAAGGCAGAACGGCGAGCAGGAGGCTTGTTGCACTGGAGAAGATCATGTCCAAGACACCTGCAGGAGCTGCAGAAGGAGGGGGGGCTTGGGTACACCAACGGTTGCCAAAACCCACTGCCACCATAGCCAATCCAAGCCCGTGGAGGGAGTTTCTTGGAGAGATCCACCAGAACACAAAATCTGGCAGCGTGAGAGCGGGTGCGGCATAAAGTGTTGCCATCCACTTTGAGGGGAGAACCAATACCCCCTGCTATGGAGTTAAGCATAGCTTCTTGGTAAAAGTTGGTAGGGAGCCCGGGCAACTCCACCCAAACGGGAACGAGGGGTGAATCTTCATCAACGGAGAAGTTGAGGGACCACTTGAAAAAGGAGAAGGGCCTACCCATAACAAGGAGGGAATCCTTGAGGAGGACTTGGAGGTAGTCTTCCCTATGGTTGAAGCAGAGGAGGAGATGTTGGCGGTCCATTGAGCTGATGAGGAAGTCATCCTTGAACTGGAAGTGCCGAGCCAAGTGCGATCTGATCACTTGGAATGGAGGACGACCTTGCGGCGTTCTAGCAATGAGGGTGAGCTGAAGAGGCCGGCAGGACACATGGATCTCCTCCATGTTGAAGAAGGCAGCTGGTTCTCCACTGTCGGTGAAGGCTGGAGCATGAGTGGAGAGAGGGAGGGGTGGAGGGGCTAGCGACTGGAGGACCACATTCACGAAGGAAGGGGCAGGCGCGAGAACAGGGGAGCAGCCGGATGGGTCTAAGGAAGGGGGCGCAGAAGCCACCCCTCCAGGCACTGCCGACCGTGCAAGGCCAGACCAAGGGGATGTGGCTGGTAGCAAGCTTGCACGCGGACCACTGGAGGAGGATACGGCGGGAACGAAAGAGGCACGCGGCTTGCGAACTGAAGTGCTAGCGCCAAGCGTAGCAGGGTGGGCTTCCGAGGGGAGGGCCGCGGGGAGAGGGCTCCGGAGGGGGCCAGACGGTGGCGCTTGGTGGAGGTGGGCTGGAGGAGGAGGGGCTGCAGCCGCTGGGGGGGCCTAGGACGGACAGCCGGCCAGCGACAGGGGAGCTGCAATCGGAAGGGGGGGGCTGGGTAGGAAAACAGGGGATCGTATTCGGGCGCCGTCCCATCGAGGGGGTCAACGGTCAACTCCGGATTGGGGGGATCGACGGAAGGGGGTAAGGAGGGGAGAAAGGGGATAGACGGAGAGGATTGGGAAGTGGCAGGAGGCAACGGTTGAGATGAGGGGGGAGCTTGAAAAGTTGGGGGAGGTGGGATGGACGGTGAAGATAGAGATGTGGCAGGGAACAAACACGGGGAAGGAAATATGTGGCCTTGCAGGAGGGATTGCGTAGGGATAGGAAGGGCAGTCAACGGATGGGATGAAGCCTCAACAGGTGGCGTGTGAAGGGGGCCAGAGACGTGGCAGCCAGGAGGAGGGAAAATGCCTGGTGGAGAAACACCGTGCTCACCGGCGGGAAGCGAAGGAGAGGGGCCGCCGGAGACGCCAGGCCCAAGAGGCAAGGCCACAGAAAAAGTAGCGCCCTGAGCCTTTGAAATACAACTCGGAGGTCCTACAGGGGATCTTCCTTTCTTCTGGTCTTGACTACCAGGTCATCTATATAGCACTCGACCTTATGGTAGAACAATTCATCAAAGATTCTGGTCATTGCTCACTGGTACGTTGCGCCAGTGTTCTTCAAAGCGAGTGACATCCTTTTGTAGTGGTAGATGCCCTTAGGAGTTCCAAAGGCGGTGTCGACCCGGTCATGCTTTGCGATCCATATTTGGTTGTAACCGAATGATCCGTCCATAAATGACAGGGCCTCGTGACCGGTCATAGCATCAATCATGACTTCCATTATCGACACCGAAAAGTCATCTTTCGGGCCCGCCTTGTTTAAATCTCAGAAGTCCACACATATCCGGATCTGCCCATTCTTCTTTTTGATGGGCACAATGTTGGCCAGCCAAGTGGTATATTGGTTCTCTTCAATAAAATCCACATTGATGAGCTTGTCAACTTCTTTGCATATCTGGGTGATAAGCTCTGGCCCCATGCGCCGGGGTGGCTGTTTTACTGGCTCCATTTCGGGATTTATAGCCAACTCATGTTGTGAAACTGTGGGACTAAGCCTTGGCATCTCCTTGTAGCTCTACGCAAAGCAATCTTGGAATTCTTGCAGCAACTGGATATATAGCTTCTGCTCTTCTGAGGCGAGTTGGGCACTGAGGAAAGTTGGCATGGGATCATCCTCACTTCCCAAATTGACTTCTATTAGCTCATCGATTGTGGCTTGACCTCCGTCTTCAATTTTTGGGGGCGTCGGATGGAGGTCGATGAAGTCTGGAATACCGTCTTCGAGTTCAAGTACATCAACCCTTTCATTCTGTTGCCCATGGGCCTCCTCGGGAGCTTCTAATTCAGCCGATGGCGACAGTGTGAGCTGTTCTGCCGGTGGGCCTTCTGTAGCTTCATCTTCAGCTGATGTATCAGCAGCTTCGAGGGGCTGGTATTTATTTATTGCTGACTTGGAGGGAAGGTACTTCGGCTCGGCAGTGCATAGGGTTGATACTACTACCATGTTGCCTTGAGCCGTTATATCTTTAGTGGAGATAGCTTGCTCCTTCTTGGCCATAGCTTCAGTGGTGGGTATTGTTCGATCAATTTCAACAAAGATATCTTCGATCAGTCTGGGGTGTACAGGTATTATTGCCAAGGGAGGGCTGCAAGTGAAGCAAGCCCTTGCTTCCTCGGTATCTTCAGCTTCACTATTGTTTACCGTGTCAAATTTGGCATGTAAAGTCGTTTCTTCATAGTAAACTTGTTCCCAGCATCTATAGGGGGTCACAGTTTCTGATTCTTGGCATTCTGGTTGAGGTGACCTGGCATGCTCAGCTTCTATTGGGTACTCATCATAGGTTGCCGCCGACGGACAGTCGTCTACTGAAAAGAAGGCGGAGATGGTGCCCACCTCATAGCGCACACTATAATAGTATTCTTCAAGGGTAAAGCCCAATCCCGGGTGCTAGGAAACACGCATTAGCTCCTTGTCCTGGCTGGCGAGATACCAAAGCCTTTTGAATACTTCCTTTTCTTTGCAAGACTGGCGGGAGGTGATGTGTTGCTTCATGAACATATTCTAGCCACCTTGTATGTGGTAAATGTTAGTCCCTGAATGGGGACTAGTGAGTTTTCCTGATCTTCAGGGAGGTGACAATCAGTATCCTTCTATATGGCATGCTCTTCAGTCGCATAAAATAGACTGCTGGGGCCTTCAGGCTGGGGCACCTCCAGTGTCTTAAGAGGTATGACGGTGGGATGGTCGAGGCTGGCTATCGGCTTCATAAGATCCTTGGGGATCTTGATGTGGCCGCAGTGCTTGTCAACCTCAGCTTCATTCACTTCAAGGTAAGTGGCAGGAGGTGTCGCTCTATCCACATCCCCTATGCAAGCAATGTGTGACACCGCCCTGGGACTCACATATCCTGGTGGCAGTTGTCACACCACGAGCCATGTGTACAGTGGAAGCAACTCGAGGGAACGTAGACAGTCGGCAATATGCCTCAAGTTAGCAATATAAATCAGAGCGCAATAGACATCCACATAAAGATGAATGCACAATAATTGACCAAAAATCTAATTTTTATTGATAATAATCAAAGTACATGAATGTTTGACTCTCTTTTGACATAAAGACAGACTAGACTCAATAAAGGGAATATTACATCAAGATTCTAACTAATGACACTACTAGGCTTCTCTCTTGACTTTAGTCGCTCTCAGATCCGCCACTTGTATAGTCTGAATTCGACCTACTAGTATTTTTTGAAAAGATTGAAAAAGTAGGGTAATGAGCACACTTGCCCAGTAGGCATCTTCGTATCAACATGAAGGCATAGTTTAAGTAATTAATCAATTTAGCTCTAGAACATAAGGTAAAAGAAATGTGATAAAGCATACGAAATAAAGTCAAAGTAACAACGCAAGTATCAAGACATAAAAGATGTGAGTGTCCAGGTAGAATGAGAGCATGATCAAGAATATAATATGAATATAACTTGGCCTTTCATGAATGAGAATGTACTTTTCATAACCATAAAGGCTATGCACTAGAAAGTCATGTAACAAGAACGTACTAGCAAGCATGTAATTTCACAAGATAGCCTCGTGATTTTCACCCGTTTATAAAAAAAAGTATTCCTAGCACAATGGGATGCCAGTAAGCATCATACCTCATGGTTTATAGTATGTTTCCGGCTATCTGCCAAGGGGCTAGCATCGAGCCTGTCACGCCCCGAGCGCGGAAGATACCCGGAGATGCGCGACGAGTTTATATCAATCATGTCAATCAGAGTAGTAGTGTATTCAACACAAAGACAGAGTGCGCAAATATAAAGATAACCCAATCCATTAATTCCTTTAATAAGAATATGTCTATTACAAACCCTTGCAGATACTAGACTCAATAAAAATAAAAGAAAGGTACAATTCTGACTCAAGAAAATATAGATAAGACAAGACTGATGGACACTTGAATAGCTCTAACTCTTTCACTCTTGACCATCCCCTTCAGATTGAGTTCCCTCATCATCGGACTTACCTGAAAAGTATGGAAACACTGAGTGAGCGAACGCTCAGTAGGAAATTATATCTCAAGAACTAGCAAGGGGTTCAAGTAATTACACTTTCCATGAATGCACTATAGCTATGCATGCTCGCAAAACAACAAGATAGAGAGAGCGTATAACAAGAAGATAGCAAGAAGAACTAGTCATGAACTTTCAAGAACTTATCAAGCAGATATCAAGACTTTCAAGCAAGTGTATTCATCATGTCATGTTGGAATTTTGGCTATCACGTTCAAGCACACAAGTATGAAATTACCCTTTTTCGGGCCACGCAAGTCATGTAATATCAAGTCAAGTACAAGTACAAGATTTGTGGAATGTTCAATCAGGCTAGTCATGCACTTCGGTATAATGCCAATACCGTGATCAATCAACTCCCATGGGCACAAGTACTTTCGGGTGCTACTCCCAGGACCAAGCCCTATATGCGCAGGCATTAATCATGTATTTTTAACATCCACTTTTGTATATAGCCAATATGGAATTTCAAGGATAAAGCTTGTAGACACGTAGGATAGACTTTGATAGAATAGAGTCCAAAATATGACACTTAACATAGATAGGCGATAATAACGGTACAATCACGATTATCGATAAAAAACTAGGTGGAATTGGTTCCCTAACTTGGGTACCATGACAAACAAGTATGGACATTCTTTATATAGAATTGAGGTCCACAAAAACATCAAGTTTAATATAGAATTGGGGTCTACAGGAACATCATAACAATGTTGATATAGAATTGGGGTTTACAAGAACATCATAACAATGTCATGCTTTACCCCGGTCATTAAGATAATTCTCATATCATACACATGGCATGACATGAGGGCCGGTATACCATGTTTCTATAGAGTGACATGGCAAAGATTGTGTAATGGGTTTTTTTTTTTTTTGTGCAACCTGCTCAGTCGACCTTGAGAGAATCCAAGGCTCGAGGAGTCTTACGGAGGTCTCTATGACTAACTCGCTAGTCCAAAGGAACGGAATGTCCAATGGAGAGCTTGTATGTCACCGAGAATTAGTGGGTAAACGATAAAACATCATAAAACATGGGACTATATTCATGGACTGGAATATAGTGCCGATATATATATATATATATATATATATATATATATATATATATATCAAACTCTCGGTTAACAGAAACAAGGGAAAACAGTAATACAAAAAATAGCGACTTTAGCCAAGTCATTAATTATCCAATTAACGCCTTACAGAGGGGCATTTATTTACAAATTTGACGACTTATACATTAGTCGTCCCTTCAATATTTCTATTCTGCAGAAAATTAATATTCTGGAATTTTAACAAAAACGCGCCCTGGAAAGGGGCGTTACTTTTCAATTAGCGCCATGGTCTGGGGCGTCAGCTCAATAAGAGACGACCTAGACAAGGTCGTGAATTCAAGAATTTACCAATTTTCAGATAATAAAATTTCAGGAAACGAGGTACATGGTCATGACAAGATAAATAACAGGATTTCACAGGTATACTCATGCAACATATTATATTCATGGTTACATAGCTATTAAATTTTAAACGTGGGTATTTATTAATTACATGAAATTGATGACTTCTGGCAGGGCGTCAAAACAATAATTAGCGCCCTAGTGTGGGTCGCTTCTTTAAATTAGCGCCCTGGTCAAGGGTGTTTCTTTTAATTTTTAGAGAAAACTTTTGAAATCGCAATAAAACTATATGCATGGATGACTGATGGTATTTATTAAAGATCTTATGCTAGTTTGGGCTACGTTCCTGAGAAAACCTACCTTGATTAAGACTAACTGGTGAACGGATGAAGGTTTGGAGGAGAAAACGATGCTCTGTTCGTAACAGAGTCTTCTTGATCACCGGAAGAAGAAGAACTTCACGTCCTTTAATCTATATGAGAGCCCTTTCTCGATGCAGGCAACCTACAGGAGAATAAGATGAAGAAAAATTAACATTCTTCATGAGTTGATCGAAAGCAGAGGCAGGAAGAAGAACATAAACCTGTTCTTCACGCACAGCAGTAGAGCAAAACTTCCTTCGACCAAATAGCTTTTAGGGTTCGATGGACAAGGTTATTTATAGGATTTTGGGGATCCTAATAGGGTTAGAGTTGTATTGGAAGTAATACTTCCATGATAGAGTCATTACCCTACTTCATCTTCCTCGTAGTTATCCAGAAACTTGCTCTGGATAGTCTCTTGGGTCGAACGAAACTCGAACTGAATTCACGCCATAGGCTAGGTCGTGTGTTTTAATTGACGATGTTGTCGTAGTCGTTTCTTATTAAAAATGCGCCCAAGGTGAGGGCGTTTCCTTTCCTTTCCTTAATTTTATTTCCCGTCGTTTGAAATTTGACGCCCTCTTGTGTAGGCGTCCTTTTTAAATTAACGCCTTAGACAGAGGCATTTCCTTTTGAATCAGCGTCTTGATAAAAGGCATTATTTTCCTCTTTATTAATGATTTACTCATTTAGGCTCTTCGTCATCTATTTACTTATCTTTTATTTTAATTTAATTTATTTAAAAAATTTATTTTTTTCCAGGGTTGCTATATCCTCCCCCACTTAAAAGAATTTGGTCCCCAAATTCCATAGTATGTAGAGTATATACCTTAAAATAATTCTGGAAATTGCTTCCTCATGAATTCCTCGGTCTCCCATGTGGCTTCATGATCGGAACTCTTATTCCATTGTACTTTTAGCATGGGAATAACATTATTCCTTAGAGTACGTACTTCACGATCTAGTATCTTTATGGGCTTCTGTTCATATGTGAGATCCTTCTGGATAACTAAGTCTCCATGTTCAATAATATGTGATGGATCATGTACATACTTCTTCAACATAGATATGTGGAATACATTATGCACTTTAGACAATTAAGGAGGCAATGCGATGCGATAAGCAACCTCGCCAACCCTTTCCAGTATCACAAAAGGTCCAATAAACCTTGGTGTAAGTTTACCTTTAACACCAAATCTCCTTATTCCACGTCTAGGTGATATCTTGAGAAATACATGATCTCCGACTTGGAATTCAAGATCTCTCCTTCTAGTGTCAGCATAAGTCTTTTGTCTAGACTGAGCTACTTGCAGTCTTTCTCTAATCAACTGTATCTTCTCGGTGGTATCCCTTACCATATCTGGACCTAATAGTTGTTTTTCTCCAACTTCGTCCCAGCATAAGGGTGATCGGCAACTCCTTCCGTATAAAGCTTCGAAAGGTGCCATTTGTATACTTGCCTGGTAGCTATTATTGTATGCAAATTCAACTAGAGGCAAGTGATCATGCTAGCTTCCATCGACATCAATGATGCAAGCTCTGAGCATATCTTCAACCACCTGATTAGTTCTCTCGGTCTGACCATCCGTTTGAGGATGAAAAGCTGTACTAAAGTTAAGCCTTGTTCCCAACGAATGTTGTTGTCCCTTCCAAAAATGAGAAGTAAAATGGGGATCTCTGTCAGACACGATTGAAACAGGAA